>PISW01010744.1:0-16280 GCA_004023785.1 Mungos mungo
CCCCCCTACCTCGCCCCCACCCACTTCCCTGCCTGAGGAAGAAGCGTTTTCTATTGTGCTGGGCAGAGTTTGCCGAAAAGAACAAGGCAAATACCTGGTTTTTAAACCCTGCTGGGTGGAGCAGAGCCACGCCCCTCTCCTGGTAGAATCTCAGGGCCTGAGTCACAGAAGGCTGCATGCAATCTTCTGATCTCACAGATTTGAAACCGGAAGAACAGGAGGTGCCCACCTCTGCAGGGCACCTGCTTCCACCGCCTGGGAATGGCCCAGGTTTAGAGGTGCATTACCTGTGGCCTTTGGAAGTGAGGGGACCTGCCAGGTGGCAGAGTGGGTGGTAAGTTAGAAGAAGCAGGGAGTTGAGAGGTTCCAGGCAAGGCTTTGCGGTCAGACTGCTTGGGTTTGAGGCCCAGCTTTGCCACTGAAGGGACTGCTGTTTCGGGGCAAGTCAGTTACCCTCTCTGAGCCTCAGTGTCCTTTGTAAAAGAGGACAGGGGTGCTGGCTTCCTAGGGCGTGAGGTCGAAAATGGCAGCCCCTGGATGGTGCAGCACGGGGCCGGTGGGAGGGTGTGAGGACAGCATGAATGGTAACTGTGATGAGGGGCCACTTCGCTGAGGGAGATGTGCCAGGTTGGTTCCATTGCCATAGGCACCCTTACCCCTCCCCCCGCCCCCCGCATGTGTCCCCAGGAAGTTGGCATGAGAGCACCATCCTGTGACCCTGGACACCTTGGAGGATGGTGAGGCAGGGGCTGTGGCGAGATAGAATCATTCAGCAGCATTCAACAGCATTGCCCTTGCTGCCTGGCATTGGGCGGGGCATGGAGGATAAACAGAAAGCCGGGTACACGCCCCCTGGCCTGGTCACCTGTGTCTGGGACTAGCCCTGTGGGCTCAAGCCTGGTCCTGCTGACCTGTGTGTCTACGAGACCCCACAGAGGTGTGGTGAGGGTGTGGTGAGCTCTGGTCCCCGACGCACTGGGTCATTCTTTCTTTTCTTTAAAAAAAATTTTTTTTCTTAAAAAAAAAAAGAAGCAGGCTCCAGGCTCTGAGCTGACAGCTCAGAGCCTGATGTGGGGCTGGATCTTGTGAACTGTGAGATCCTGACCTGAGCTGAAGTTGAACGGTTAATCGACCGAGCCACCCAGGTGCCCCTGTTTTTCTTTTTTTTTTTTTTGTATTTTGTGAGAGAGAGCGCGACAGAGAGAGAGTGAGAGAGTGAGCGCACAAATGGGGGAGGAGCAGAGAGAGAGAGGGGGAGAGAGTATCTCAACCAAGAGACTCTGCACTGTCCGCACAGAGCCCAACGTGGGGCTCGAACCCATGAACCGTGAGATCATGACCTAAGCTGAAGTCGGACGCTTAACCGACTGAGCCATCCAGGCACCCCTGGTCATTCTTTCTTTTATTCTTTTAATCAGCAGTTACTGCGCACCTGCTGTGTGCCAGGCACTCTACCAGGCGCAGGAACGTGCTGATGCATGCTCCTCTGTGGCTCTGGCCTGCGTGGCACTTCCTGGCTGGCCGGCCCTCTGGAGGGTGAGCGAGGAGTGTCCTCAGAGGGGCAGATCCTCCGTGGGAAGGTGTGAGAGGGGCTGACCTAGTGGGTGGGGGAGGGTTGAGGCAAAGTTGGGGGAACCAAGGGGCTGGCCTTGGAGGGGAGGGGACTTTGTCCCGAGAGTCCTGGGAAGGGTTGGGAAGGTTGGTGAGAGGAGAGCCCAGTGGCCAGGGATGGTCTGGCCCAGTGAGATGGCCATGGGGCACATCAGGGGACGGTGCGTGCTGGGGGGCGGGGAGGGGGGAGCCCCCAGGCCTCCATGATGGCCATGTGCAAGGCTGGGGAGATCTGGCCTCTGTTCTTGTCAGCCCTGTGGAGTTGATGGATCCCATAGGTCCTCAAGACCTATGGCCTCTGTTCCTGTTCCTCCAATGACCGGAGACCCCTGCCCTTCCTAGGCAGCTCTGAGTAGGAGAACCTTCTTGCCTTCCAAGGGCAGTGGGAAGAGGGCTGGGCCTGGATTCTAAGGGACCTGCTTTAGAAATCCTGTGTCAACCATCCTGTCATTTGTCAGGTGTCTTCCTCCGCTGGGCCGCAGGTGCCTTATCCGTGAAGTGGATCCCTTCTCCCTGTGCATAACAGTAGCCCACGCCTGCGGGGTTGTGAGGGCTCAGTGAGGTAACATGGGTAGGGCTCTGTGTGCTTAAGAAAGCATCCGCCCCTGTTGCCCATAGTCATTACTGTGTGTATGGTCCATGATAGGACATTGGCCAGGACTGTCCCTCCTCTCGGGACAATCCAAAGTGCAAGGCGCGGGCTCCAGTGGGTAACTGGGCTTCCAGAAGGGGCGGAGGAAGAATCTGTTGTGGTTTGCAAAGTGTGAAGCCCGCTTTCCCACCCACATGTCTGTGGCCAAACCAACTGTAGCAGCTTTCCAGCCTCCTCATGCTGAACAGAGCTGTTTGTGTCCAGCCACGTTTGTTAAGCCAGAATCTTCTAGAAGAGTCCCTGGGGCAGGAAACTTCTCACGCTCTGTGCTCTACCTGCCTTTAATCCCCTTATATGCCAGCAGCTATTTAGGGGTGCAGGCTGGGAGGTGAGGGCCTCAGGGCTGGTGCCTGGCAGGTCCTTGTTCTTCTCTGGCCTTGCTTTGCCTATCTGTGTAATGGGTTGCTAGGACAATTTCTAGTGCCCTTCTAGCTCTGACCTCTTGGAGCCTGTGGGCCGTGGCTGCATTGAAGGGGAAGGTGTGATATTTCTTGCCTGATGCCCTCTTGCCGTGGAAGGCAGAGAGCCCTCTCTGGAAGCTGTCTTCTGCGGGCCTGGTGGTGGGGATAAAGCAGTGACACGAGTCCCGACCTCATGGGACTCATGTCAGCCACGAAGTGTCCGTCAAGCTGGATGTGATGTGGTTTCCGTTACAAAGACAGAGGACCTTTATGTTTTCCAGAGCGCATGTTGGTTTAAACCACTTGGTCAGCCCAGCTCAAGAGGCACATGTCTGTCTGGTCTTGACGGGAGGCCACGGGCTTCTGCCACCACGAGCCCTGTGGCCTTGGGGATGCTGCTTTCTCCCTTGGTGCCTCAGCTGTCTGTAAAGTAGGAAGGGGAGTCCTCCTTCTGGGCTGTGAAGGTGCTGGGAGGTAGTTCTGGCGCGTGGAAGGTGCTGGTAAATGGCAGTTCCATTTTAGCGGAGTCGGGGTGTCGGGGGAGGGGAGGAGCTGTCATTGCCCTGGCCTGCCAGGGATCTCAGGGGTGACCCCCACATCCAGAGGGGGAGTGGGCTGACAGTGGTACTAATGTTTCGCTTTTTGTTTTTGTGTTTTTGTTTATGTTTTGGAGATGTTCCCTCATTGGGGCAGGGGGGACGGAGCTGGGAGAGAAGACCACAAGGCTTCACCAGTCTGGTCTCCCGCTGCGCCAGTAGGGAAGGTTTGGATCAACGTTCCTCCTGGTCTACTTGGTCGCAGCCCCGCCTCGGCCTGGGTTTCGGGCTTGCTGATAGGCATTTTCTGCTGTTGGCCCCAAACCTTCTTCCTCCTCGCCACGACGTGATCTTAACCAGCCCCCTGCCATTTCAGTACAGAGGAAACTGAGGTCCAGAAAGGACAGAGGGTGTCAGAGGCTGCAGACCTGGGATGGGAATGTAGGGCCCTGACCCGTTCGCCAGGCCCCCTCCATCCCTGTCCCTGAGGACAGCCCCGGGCGGCACAGACTGGTCAAGGGGGGAGTGGCTGGCTCGGGCGGGGCTGGAAAGGTTATAATTTTGAAAACTGAGTAAACAAACAAAAGTCCTTAGGAGAGAAGCAGCCCTGTGCCCGCCTTACAGATAGGCCTGTGTCTGAGGAGACAGCCGGGGCCTGTCCCCACGCAGACAGCGAGGTGTTGCGGTGGATTAAAAAAGGCAACGTGACACCCCCCTGACGCCCCCACTTCCATATTTAAGGCTGCTGGGAAACAGGGAGGGGGGTCACCGCCCAGCCTGGCCAAGGGCCGGCCCTCCTGGCCCAGCTCAGCACAGCTCCAGCCCCTGCGGGACTTTGGGCAAGGGGCTTCTCTCTGGGTCTCATTTTCCCCGTCTCCAAAATGTGGTGATTCTGGAGAGACGGGCCCCCTTTGTCAAGCAGAAGGGTTACTTTCTCGGTGACCAGAGAGTCACCCTTTTCTGAGAGACACATGTCCAACCTACGTCAGTCTGTAATGGGGCCACGGGGCCCAGCTCTCCCGTTTTCCTGCTGAGACAGGGGCGCTGCTCCTGGGGCTTGCCCTGCAGTGTGGGCGCTGGGCCGCCTGTCTGGCCTGGAGCCCCCCAGGGTGGGGCCCAGCAGACTTCCTGTGTGATTAGGGGCAAGAGCCTCTTCACTCTCCTTCCCTTTTCCTGAGTCCCCTGTGTGGCCTCTGAGACTCCAGCTCTGTGGATTGGGAGCTCCGTCTGGCCTCCGTTCTGAGCCTCAGTTTCCCCCATGGTGCAAGGAAGGGGTTGGATGAGACTCTCTAAGAGGCCCGCTAGGTCAGCTTCCGGGACTCTGAAAGGCCTTGCAGGACCCCGTAGACTAACCCCTGAAGCCGTGAACACCCTTCGCTGGGCCCCGCCCATGGCAGGGCTGGCTGGGCTGGGGTGGGGTGGGGGCGGGGGGTCCCTTCTCCAGGCTCTTCCTCCAGGGGTTGTGGTTGATGCTCATCTATGGTATGAGAGGGCTCAGCCAGCCTGGCCTCCCCGCGCCCCCCCACGACCACAGTAGGGCCCAGCAGGCCAGAGCTCGCCCTTCTGGCTACAAGCCAAATGCCCCTAGGGTGGCTGCTTTGTTCTTTATGCCTTAGATTCATTAGCTGTAAATTGGGGTGTGATGATAATATTTCCCCGGGTGTGATGATAATATTTCCCCGGTTAAATTACGTTACCCGTGTTTGTGGATCACATTTATGCATCCTCAACAGAGCACTGGGCACAGCAAAAGCTCTGTAATCGATAGGTATAATTAACATTTATTAATTTAAATGGTTTTAATTCCTTAACCCTGACTGAAGCATAAATGTCATCACGAGGTTTACGGTCTTGCAGCATAGGGACCCCGAAGCTATTGGGATGAAGGGTCTGGTAGGGGGTGAGGGTGGGGGGGGTCTAGGGGGTGAGGCAGATGCAGGCGGGGTCAGAGCCCTGGCTGGTTGTGACTTCCCCTCTGCGCATCTGGAAGGAGCGGTTTGGGTCCCACCGCGAGTCCGTGCAGCCCCACACGGCTTCCTTCCTCCAGGCTTGTATTCCTTTCGGTCTGACTCACGGCTTTGTGCCTTTTGTTCTCTTCCTTGAGCCCCGGGGCGGGGGGAGGCCCGGAGCAGCAGGGGCCCAGGGATTGGCTCTTGGGCTGGCGGCCACTCCCCCTGGTGCAGGGGATGGGACACCTGGGTCCTAGTCCTGGCGCCCCTGCTGATTCACTGCGTGTCAGGCATAGAAGCACATGCGCGGACTGTGGGCTCACTGTGTGCTTTGCACCCAAACCAAGTTTATCCAGGCCCTGCCCGTGTGGAGCTCAAGGCTATGCAGGAGAGGCCTATCCAACACAAGATTACCAGTCACTCATTAATTACATAATGGTCCGAGGGTGAATCGTGACCAGATGCTCACCCTCCTGGTGAGCTTGCACGTGCTGGTGCTGGCCTCGTGAGCAGTGTGCCATCCTGGGATTGGCTCCGCAGGGCCTCCTATTTGCCCTCTGGTCACAGATGAAGAAGCAGTCTCCTAGTGGCCAAGGGACCTGCCCAGGTCCCTTCCCCTCCTGGTGCCTCAGTTCCTTGTCAGGAAAATGGGCCCATTTGGGAACGGTGCTGCTGCCGGCTGCACACAGGGCTTGAGGGACTATATAACTTCAGTGCTGACCCGGCTTTGTAGCCCCAGGAATCCTTTCTCTGTGCATCCCTAGGCAGAGGTATGGGGTATGGATTTCGCTGTGACTAGTGCATTGGGCCCTCTAAAGGCTCTGTGGGAAATGGCTGCCCAAGGAGGGTGGTCCTCAGACCCACCGCCAGGAGGGGCAACCCTAGAAAGGTGTCCCAGGGCCCCTGGTAAAGCCTGCCCAGCCATTCCACACCAGGAATTTCCCTGAATGTAGCCAAATAATTCTATTACTTTGAACAAAAAATTTGTAAGCTTATTTATTTATTTTGAGAGGGAGAGTGAGCAGGGGAGGGGCACAGGGAGAGGGAGAGAATCCCAAGCAGACTCTGTGCTGTGATGTAGGGCTTGAACTCACAAACTGCAAGACCATGACCTGAGCCGAAGCCAAGAATCAGACACGTAGGTGGATGAGCCACCCATGCCCTCCTAAAACAGTTAAAGAAAAATTTATTTATTTATCTATTTATTTATTTCTGAGGGGGGGAGGGGCAGAGAGAGAGGGAGACACAGAATCTGAAGCAGGCTCCAGGCTCTGAGCCTGACCTGGGGCTTGAACTCATGTACCACGATATCATGACCTGAGCTGAAGCCGGATACTTAGCCCGCTGAGCCACCCAGGCACTCCCAAATGGTTATATTACTTTAAAACATTGGTTAAAACAGGGGAGAAAAAACAAAAAAAGGAGTCAGGGAAACAATGTCTATGGGTAGGTGATGTTCAGTGGCACAATAAGAAGTCTATAATTGACTGGACTTCAGAAAGAGGATTTTACCTCTAATGCTATGTGTAGTAGCAACAGACATTTCCTGGGCACTGCTCTGTGCCCAGCCTGGAGGCACCTGTGGCCTTGGGTGGAGGAGCACGTGGTGGTTCAAGCCTGAGATGGTGGATTGATTCCATGAATGGAGTCTCTCTCCATGCCAGGCAATGAAGGTGGGTGTGGATGGGGCCAGTGAGGTGGTGAGGGCTCAGTGGGTTCTCGTCCATCCTGGAGAGTCTGCCACTCACCAGTCTTCCAGCTTTTAGGTTTCATTGGTCGCTGCCCGGGTCAGATGCCGCCGCAGACCCCCCAGGGCCATCTGTGTGTGGTATGCTGGCTGCTTAGCACCGGGCGTGAGCTGCTGGAGGTGCTGGGACACAGTGGGCTTGAGGATCCTTTCTGCAGTGCTCAGGCTTCCCTCTGGCTGTCTTTCTTGTGACTTCAGTATTCTGTGCCTCAGTTTCCCCAACTGTATGGCCGTGCTTACCATACGGTGAGCTTTAGGAGACCAGTTGTGCCTGGCACATAGTAAACACTCAGGGGAGGTTTCTGCCCTCAGGGTCCAGTGCCCCCACCAAGGGAGGCTTGGCTTTTCAACTTTGAGCTTTCTTTGAGCTCCCTCTTTTATTGTTGACGTTGCTATATAGGCAATAATCTGATGATCAGAGAAAAATTAGAAAATAGAGTAATAAAGGAGAAAGCGAAAATCCCCAGTGATCCTACCACCCAGAAATAATGACTTTGAGGCATTTCCCTGATGCATAATCAACAGTGGGGTGTGGACATCTGCATACGGGATTAATCTATTGATTCCATCATTGTTGGAGAGCCTGCTCCTGGGCTAGGACCTGTGTGTGGGGCTGTGGGGGAGGGGATGGGGAGACAGCCTGGTCCTCACCGCCCTGCCCCCTGGCCATGGATCCCTTTCTGGGAGGACACACCCACCATGGAACTCTAGCCAGGGTGGGTGTCAGGGTGTCTTTGGGACGGAGCAGCGGTAATGCTGACTTGGAGAAAGGGATGTCTTGGTGAGGCCGAATGGGTGCAGGAGGAGGAGAGGGTCATAGGCAAGGGGGCAGGTCTGCAAAGGCTCAAGGCTGAGAGAGCACAGGTACTTGGGGGAACCAGAGTTTCCCAGAAATTGGTGGTTTTTCTGTGCTTCTTGCTACCCTTTGGAGCAGCCCCCCACGCACCATGCTTCTGTTGTCTGTCATTCATTGTCACGCCTCTGTGGGGGGCGCCTGGGTGACTCAGGGGGTTAAGCATCTGACTTGGGCTCAGGTCGTGATCTCACAGTTTGTGAATTCAAGCACCACATGCACGATGATGGTGCAGATGGGATTCTCTCTCTCTGCCTCTCTTTGCCCCCCTTCCCCACTTGTGCCCGCTCTCTCTCCCTCAACATTTAAAAATAAATAAATAAGTAAGTAAATAAAAGCAAACTTCAAAGTCCCTCTGTGGGGCTGGGATCTTCTTATAATAGGGGACACGGAAGCAGGGTGATGTGCCCAGGTCAGAGTCAGCAGACCCAAGCCTCCTGCCTTTCTGCGTGGTGTCCCTGCCAGCCCGGAGCGGGCAGAGGAGGTTCAATTGTGGGGCCTCCTCAGCTCTAGTTTCCCAGACCCATTTCAGGGGCTGTATCATTTAACAGAATCTGCTGGAAGGGGGAACTGAGGATCTGAGCTTAGGTGACCAGGCTCGGTTTGTGTGACGGAGGTGGTGACCTTTTCTGGTGCTGATGTGTGACCTTGGGCTGGCCTGGCCCCGATCCTGACCCAGCCCCACCTGTCCTTACTGGGATTGGAGGGCCCCTGGCTAACACTGCCCCCGGGGCTGGGAAGGGTCTGTCTCCAAGCCTGAGCTGGCCTTTCTGGCCCTGTCCTCCTCCTCCCGTGTCTTAAGATGCCTGGGTGACCCAAGTTGAGACGTGCTGGTGTAATCTTGCAGGGACAAATATTTATGTGCGAGATGCTGTGTTTGGTGCGGGAGGTATGTCGTGAACGAGACAGACAGGGTCACTGACCTCATGAGGGAAATGGACACCAAACAGTTAATTATTAAATGAAATGTGTGCTGATGATTCATGGGGGGTTCTGGCCTGAATGGGGGAATGTCAGTGTACCTGACAGGTGGAACTTGGATCCGTTTGATTGAGCCTGAACGGCGGGTTCTCCTGGGCCTTCCAGTGTGGTCCTGGGTTGGGAAGGAACACTTTCTTTTTTTAAAACATTTTTAATGTTTATTTATTTTGAGAGAGAGAAAGAGAGAAAGCATGAGCTGGAGAAGGGCAGAGAGAAAGAGGGGAGACACAGAATTGGAAGCAGGCTCCAGGCTCTGAGCTGTCAGCACAGAGCCTGATGCGCGGCTCGAACTCACGAACCGTGAGGTCATGACCTGAGCCTCGGACACTCAACCGACTGAGCCACCCAGGTGCCCCGGGAGGGAACCAAATGACAGTTGGAGGGTGTTAGGGTCTTGAGGGTCCAGTGCAAAGGAGTCCAGCCTCTTCACTGGACAGATGAGATGGAGAGTTGGGAAGCCTGAGGGACTTGCCCAGGGTCAGGTGGGCGTCAGGTGCCTGGCCTCGAGGCCCACCACCCTTAACCCTGACTCACTGCCTGGAGCCTGTGCCTGGAGCCTATTCATCACCTCCAGGGAAACAGTGAGCCTGTCCCTACTCTCCCTAAGGGATCCCCAGGAAACGCAGACCTAGAACTTAGACCTGTTGGCTGAGAGCAGAGTTTCCCATGAAGCACAATTCGGGGGTGGGGGTGGGGTGTCACACAGGCACCTAGAATGAGGAATGTGAGGCTGGCGGGGCCTCCGAGGGGATTTGTCCTCATACCTCCCCCTCTGGCCCCCTTTGGAGCCTGAGGGGACTTGCAGCCAGTGACCCAAGGGTGGGGCAGGTGCCTGTCCTCTGCTGGCTCAGGGGCAGGCCACAGAAGTCTTATTATTTGAATAAGTTTTCCATCTTCTATCTGCATAAAGCCTCTTCATGCTGAGGGTCTGGGCATTCCAGCCAAGGATTGGGTTTCCTTCTGGCCCAGCAGCAAGCACATGAGTGAATTTTCATATTGGCTCATCTTCCTCCCCCCTCCCCCCAGGCCCGCCCCCACCCTTGTCTCCTTTTGTCTCTCTCTCCCTGGCTTTGAGAAGGCAGGAACCCTCCCCCAGTCCCCTCCCCCCCCCTCACGTGCCATCAGGACCCGGGGCGGCTGCCCAGGGAGTGTGTGCATGTGTGTGAGAGAGAGAGAGACCATGGGTAGGGGGATTTTGATTCTGGGACCCAAGGCAGCTTGGGAAGAGCCTGACCTGGGCTTGGTGGAAAGGGTTTTGGCATCGGACAGTACTGGGCTGATACAGTGGTGGGATTTGTGACTCTTGAGTTTATTCAGCCCTTTTCCGGTAAGGTTGGGCCACGGTAACTGGCATTTACTAGTGGTTGGTTCTTATTGGAACAGCAGTTGGCACTTATCAGGCTCTTACCAACCGTCAGGCAGAGTGCCAGGCACTTCACATGCATTGTCTGCCTTTGTTCCCACACGACTCATCGAGGTGTGTGTTCTTTTTCTCCCTTGTTTTATTTTTATTTTTTTTTTAAAGTTTATTTATTTTGAGAGAGGGAGAGAGGGAGAGAAGATGCACACGTGTGTGCAGGGGAAGGGCAGAGACAGAGGAAGAAAGAATCCCAAGCAGGCTCCACACCATGGGTGCAGAGCCCGACAGGGGACTCAGACTCATGAACCGTGAGATCATGACCTGAGCTGAAACCAAGAGCCAGATGTTTAAGCGACTGAGCCACCCAGGTGCCCTTCTCCCTGTTTTGCTGATAAAGACACTGAGGCTTGGGAAGTCACGGTCGGTAGCAGAGCCTGTCTGTCTGGTCCCAAAGTTTGTGTTTTTACTGTTAATCTTCTTCCTGGGACAGAATCTTCTCTACAGCCTCCTTGTGGTCATCCAAGTCCCTCCTTGCATACCTCCAGTGACGGGAAGCTCTCTACCTCTTAAGGTTACTGCCCTGGGCATCTGAGATAGAAAGCCTTCTCTGGGGCTCTGTCTTTGGTGGGCCCCTGTCTATGGCTGGGTTTCCCCAGCAGTTGCTTTCCCAGGGAATTATCCAGCTCTGTTGTTGGGGGAGAAAAGCTAAGTCTTCCCTGCTTTTCCCTGGCAGCCCCTACCTGGCCCTTCATATGCCGTTCGTCACATTCTGAGCAAGCCCGAGCAAACTTGATGTTGAAACCCTAGAGGTAATTTTCATTATCGCTGATCTGGATGTCTTAGTCAATGCAGTAAGATAGGAAAACAATAAAAACAGAGGGAGAGAGAGAGAGAGAGAGGGAGAGGTATAGATGCAAGATTCCAGGAGAGATATACATGGTCTTGTGGACTTCAAAGCACTTTTCTTTCTAGATTCTCCTTTAGCTTTAAAGATTTTTTTTTCAAACTTTCCCTTTATTTTGAGAGAGAGAGAACGAGCATGTGCATGGGGTGGGGGAAGGAGGAAGGGGCAGAGGGAGAGAGAGAGAGAGAGAGAGAGAGAGAGAGAGAGAATCTCAAGCAGGCTCCATGCCCAACACGGAGCCTGACATGGGCCCAATCCCAGGACCCTGGGATCATGACCTGAGCCTAAGCCAAGAGTCGGGTGCTCATCAGACTGAGCCACCCAGGCTCCCCCACCCCCACTCCAATTTTTTTTCTTTAATTTTAAGTAATCTCTACACCCAATGTGGGGTGCAAACTCATAACCCCGAGATCCAGAGTCACATGCTCTGTGACTGAGCCAGCCAGGCACTAGCTTCTCCCCTAACTTTGTTGGTCCTATGGGGCCTCCTGTGGGAAGTGGAGGTTCAGACCAGGAATTTGCCCACCGGTGGAGTGGAGGGGCTGTGGTTGGCTGAGGTTTCGCGGTGTGTGGTCTGTTACGTACTTGCCTTCAGAATCTTCATTGATGTGTCTGTTTCCACTTCCCCTTTCTGTCTAGTTAACCACTGAGGGATGAGGGCCCAGAAAGATTGGACCCCAAGCATGTGACCTTCCCATCCCTCTGAGTGGCCACTGAAGGACTGAGTGGCTGTCATTCTGTTTCCCCATTCCTGGCCCCCATCTCATGGCATGAAACACATTACAGGGCACTGCCATTTGCACAGGTGGGCACACCACGGGACCCCTGGGCTTGTGAAAGACCCCAGTGCCAACCTGAACACTCATTTCCTGGCCATCAACACTCAGGCAGATGGAACTTCTTTCCATCGGAAGCCACCGTTATTGATAATACAGGACCCCATTTGATCAGGCTCTGTAGATCTCTTCATTTCATCAAATCCGTATGACAGCCTGGCCAGGTGGGTCCTGCTGGTCCTCCCATTTTATAGCTGGGGAAACTGAGGTTCAGAGAGTATTAGTCCCACGCCCACAGTCTCCTACAGTTAGTATTTGAATTGAGATCTGATTCCAGAACCTTGACACCACAGTGTTCTGTGAAAGTGTTCTTGACATAGAAGGTATTCTACATATTTGGGGGAATGGATTCATGCCTTCTCGAATGTCGGAATTTGTGCATTTCCTGTGTCCTCTGCTTGGCACACTCTCCTGGCCCAGTCCTCCTCCTTCAGCTACTCAGCACCTCTTCGTGTCTCAGGTGCCACTTCCTTCTGGAAGTCTTCCCTGACTCCACTGGCTAGGTTAGCTGCCTCTCATCTGGGTTCCAGAAACTTCCCATGCTGCTCCCCACTGGGGGCTTACCATGCTCATTGTAGGTTTTGTTGGTAGTCTGTCTCCCTTATTAATAGAAGGGCTCTTACAGTTCCTTCCTGAATGCCCACTGTCCCGTGGTTGATGAGTGAGGGCAGCATGCAACCTTGCTTGGCTAGCACAATGGAGCCCCCAAGACCCTCACCTGACTTTGGCTCTGCCCCTAGCAGTCATTTTGGTTGGCCCTGAGCTAGCTGTTGGAGGACCTGAATTTCAGGCTTTGTCCTGTCTGCAGCTCCTGTGTCTTGGTGGCCAGTGGGGGAGGGGCTGGGCGGTGATGCTGGCTGCCGGGTGGTGATGCTGGCTGCCAGGCGGTTGTGGAGGAAGATCTCCGTCTGGAAGGTCTGCCTGGGCATCTCAAGTTCCAACTCCAGTCTGGGCACCGAGGGCAAAGTCAGTGGTGGGTTCTCAAACAGGTCGAGGATAGGGGTCCAGGCCTGCAGTGGGCACCCACCACTGTGAGTGTGCCTCCAGTCCAGCCTTGGGCATGTGTTGAGGAAATCGGGCCGCTGCCCTGCACGGCCTGGGGCAGTTGTGACAGGTGGCCTGGCCCCAGGTTAGAAGCCTCCAGTGGGTGTGGCGAGGATGACCAGAAGGGAATGGAGGATGTTGCTGAAAAGTCAGCAGGGAGGGTGGGCGGGTGTGAGGGCGATGGAGGTGAGTGTTTACAAAGTCACCGTCACAGATCAGCTGCCTCTCTGCCCGTCCTGTTGACAACAGCCCCCCTGAGAGAGAAGCCGGTTATCCCCAGGGCACAGAGGAGAATGCCCACCTGTGTGGGCACCTGTCTGGTTCCCAAACCAGGGCTCTCCCTGAGGGGGGACAAGGAAGTGAAGCAGGGGTGTGCAGTGTGAGGCCGCTGGGCCTTCTGGGGCATCGTGGAGCATTGGGGGGGGGGGCCCTCCAGGCTGCCTCTGACTCTCCCTTTGATCCTTTTGTCATGGCCTGGGGTGTGGCCTTGACCATGAGGGGGGTGGTGCAGGACACCGGAAACCCCAGGATTGGGGGTGGTGCCCCCCCTTGGCAGGCACAGGCCGGGGCCCCTGCAGTGGGCCTAGGGTAGGGGTGGGTAGAGGCCGTCCTGCCCTGGCTAGGGCCAGGGGTGGGGCCTTGGCACCCCTTCTCCACCCTCCGCAGCTTGGCTCTGTGTTCTTGGGTTCTGGGCTCCCGGAACAAGCCGCCAACTGTGGGCTGTGGGTACGGTGCTGCCAGGCTGGGAGGGAGGGCCCCGGAGGGGATGAGAGGGCTTTTGTTTCCCTGTTTGTGTCAAGATGGGAATCGACTTCCTCCCACCAGGCTGCCCGAGGTAGAAAGGAAAGGGCAGTCCCGGGTGGGCGGGTTTTCAGTCTGCCTTTTTTTCTTCCTGGCATTTCTCTGGGGGCCCCCCTTCAGCCACCTGCCTCCCTCCTCTGGCCCTTCCGCACGCTCTTACCCTGCAGACCTGGGTCTCCGAGCCTTGGTTAAATATTTGCCAACTGAGAATGAGAAGAGCTTTAAAGGTAGCCTTGTGAGGACCCCCACCTCCCTGTCCCGAAGCTGCCTTTGTGATGGGGAGCCCCAGGCAGCTTGTGCCCTCCGCAGCCTCCTGTTTGGGCCCACGGCAGCCATTTGGGCACCTGAAACTCGATGGCCTTCCCTCCGGGGGTGGTCTTCCACACCCAGCACTTGTTTATTGGGCACGTACCTGGGCCAGCCACGAGCTGGGTGCCGGGGAGGCGACCGGAACAAGGGCTCTGCCTGGGGAGTGGGGTCGAAGGAGCCTTTCGTGGCAAGATAGCAGTTGGAGGTGGGAAGAGGGCCAAGGAGAAGTGGGGGCTGCGGGCAGTGCACCTGTCTGGGGTTCCCAGGAGGTGTGTTCAAGCCTGAGGGGGAGGAAGAGGAGATGGCCGGGCTGAGAGAACGTTCCAGGCCCGAGACCCCCCAGACCAGACCAGAGCCGGTTCTCTCTCCTGGGTACTGAATTCCCACCCCGCCCCCCCGACTTCTTTCTCTTCACCCTATTCTCACAAGGTTGCTTCCTTCCTGTTCCCCCAGCTTCGGTTTCCTCATCTGTCCCATCAAGAACTTGGACTTCATCTCCGAGGGCCCTTCCCAGGTCCAGTGGCCTGTTGTAAGCATATGTCACTGGCCCATTAATACAAGGACACTCCAGGGCAGGGTTTCTACTGGTGCCAAAGGTTAAGATAGTGGCCGCGTACCTTCATATTGCTCACTCAGCCCTTTGACTATTAATGACAAAAGCCACCATCTCCTGAGGACCCCTCATCATTGAGTGAGGTGGGTGTGGGGGGGACGGAAAGCTATCACAGCATGTCCATTTTGCAGACAAGGAAACTGAGGCCCAGAGACGCCGTTCTGAGCCCAGGGTTTGCTTCTTGCTTCATGCTTGGGCCCCAACACACCTGCCTCTGTGGGAAACCCACTTTTCTCTCCCCACGCCAGTGCCACACGGGGCACTTGGGATGCAGAAGGCAACAAGCTGCCCCTCTGACCTGGGCAGCTGCCAGACAAGTGGGGAATGTGCTGGCAGAGAGACTACAAATGTTTTTGAGTTCTTTCTCTGTTTCAGCACCGCTCTAGGTGTTGGGAGAGAGCAGTGGCCGGTGGCCGGCTTGGCTTCAGGTCACAATTTCCCTCTTACCTGTGCAACACTGGACAAGTCACTTCACCTCTCTGAGCCTCATCTACAAAGTGGGTTTAAGAGTACATCTGGGTGAGGGTTAAATAACGCCGAGGATGATTGTGAGCATCTATGGGAGCTGCCTCTGTGCCTGACAGTGGGCTAAGTGCCACAGGCCTTAGCTCAGGCCCCAATTATTATTATAATTATGCGCAAATGGGCAACCCCGAGAGATCCTTAAGTGGGGCCTTGAAGTCTGGCTAAGACTTTGTGTTTTTCTTTTTCTTTTTTGCTAAGACTTTGAACCGTGAAAACAAGGGGGGGAGGGGCTCCTGCTAGGGGGCACAGTGCAGGTGAAAGCGTGGAGATTGAGGGGGCACTGGGGTGGGTAGGAAATGACCAGGGCGGGGCCTTGGGTAGGAAATGGGGCTCAGAACCTGCTGGGTCCTGGATCTGATTCAGTGTCCTGTCTGAGGGCTGTGGTGTGCCAGGCCCCCAGGCGGGTGCCAAGAATGCAGGGACGGGAGAACCTCCGGTCTCCTGGGGTGTCGGAACCCTGCAGGAGCCTCTCCGAAGCACTTTGCATGACTGCCCTGCATGTCTACACGGCCCTAGGAGGCAGGGTTCAAGCCCCAGCATGGATTCAGGCTCCTCCCCCTGACAGCTGGCTGACTTGGGACAAGTCACTGAGCCTCACAGCCTCTGATTCCTAGGTGGGGGTGATACCCATACCCACCTCCTGGGGCTGCTGCTGCGGCCCAGGGTCAAGTGCACTAAAAGCCCCTGCCGAGAAAGCTGGGTGGTAGCCTTACCAGCTGGGTGACGCCGAGGAGGCCCATTAACTGCCCGATGCTTTCTTCCCTCCTCTGTCCGCTGGGGTAACGCGGACCCTCCCTCCGTGGGCCATTTCCCTCTCCCCCATAGAGCCCCTTGCACAGAGCTGGCACACCATCAGGTAGTTGCCACGGCCGGGCTTTGGCATGCTGTGGGCTGCTGTATTTACGGGGAGAGATGTTTCTTTGCTAATAACCGGCTCCAGGGAAGGGTGACCAGCAGAGGGTCCCTTCAGGGCAGCTGAGGCCGCCAGGGAGGGGAGCTCGTGGGTGGCAGTCACCTTCCAGAGTAAGAAGGAAGGTGTTGTGCACATCCTCTCACTTCTGGGACCTGGCCACAGCCCCTGGGTTGGGCATAAGCCTCCGCTCTGTGGTGAGGACTCTGGGGTGTCTGGGGAGCCAATGAGGGTGGCTCTGTGCCTGG
>PISW01010744.1:16380-46930 GCA_004023785.1 Mungos mungo
GGGGGGGGGTCCAACAGGAAACAGGCCTTTACCCACTGTGGCAATGGGGGAGGGCTATGGTAATAAATGGGGGACACCCACTGGCCTGGGGGCATCCTGGGGGAGGGAGTGGTAGAGTAGGGGGGCTGAGAAATGGGCACCTCCCCCAGAGGAGGGAGAAGGAGTGTTTTTGACCTGGAGACCTCATGGCAAGGAAGAGTATGCTGGAGCCTGGGGGCCTTCTAAGGAGTTCCGTCTTTGTCCCAAAGGCAGTGGGAGCCGTGGAAGGTTGTTGAGCAGAGAAGGTTCAGGGTAAGAGTTGTAACTGCTCTCCTCGCTATAAGCAAAGGACCCGAAGGAGCCAGGGAGTGGAAGAGGGTAGAAATTTGGAGGCTGGGGCAGACATAGGATGGGAATGGCATGCCTGGGGGCGGTGACTAGTGGCAGGGCTCAGCGGTACTGGCTTCTGGACCATCCCCTAGTCAGCTAGGAAGTCTAGCTCATCCTGACGGCCTAGCGCTGGGGCGAAGGGCACGGCTGGCACGGGAATCCTCTCATGCCCAGACGTGGGGTCCCAGGGGCCTGTTGCTGCTATACAGGTGCTCTGAGCAAACCCGTTCTTCAGGGGATATTTGTGGGGTGACCTTGGATCAGTCCTGTACCCTCTCTGGCTGCTGTCTGTCTTCTGAACAAGAACTGGCTGGTTGGGGGGGGGCATTCAGCTGACTTAACCCCCTCTTGGCTCTGCAGGGGGTTTGGCTCTGCAGGGTCCCAGGCTGCTAGTTCCGGCTTTTCCCACAGATGGCCTGCCAGTCCCCCTCCTCTGCTGGCCAGTGGAGCCTGTCATTACCCCTTCTTCCTGACTTCCCCCCTGATTACGGGTTCTGAGTGGGAGCCGTGTCAGCCTTTCTGACAGCGGCCACCCACGCACGGGGCTGGTGTGTTGCGGCGCGCCAGCTCCCAGAGGCCGGCAGGTGGGGGTAAGAGGGTTTGCCCAAACTTCGGTTCTGTGTTAGACTCGGGCTGTTCTCGGTTCCTGTTACTTATGAGCCGTGTATCTCCAGAGAAGTCACTTAACCTCTCTGAATCTCAGCGTCTTCCTCTATCCAGTGGGGCTAGCACATGAAATAACACGTGTGAAAGCGGAACACGTGCAGAGGAGGTGCTGAAGATGGGCTGTTGCTAGGACGTGTTCATAGTGATAGTAGGGTGGCCAAGAAGGGCCCTGGGCTGGGCACTGGGGGCCTGGCATGCTGACCCAGCTCTATCGACGTAGGCTGTGTGACCCCAGGGGAGTGTCACCACCTCTCTGGACTCTAAGCTTTCCCTGTTCTCCTGGGCAGATGATGGAGATGGTGGTGGTTTGGGCAGCTGTATGACCCAGGGAAACCGAGTCCCTGGCTGCCTCGTCTGCCTCTCCAGCCTGGGCCTTCTCTCCAGTGCTCTGGGAACTGGGTAGGCAGGTTCCGGGCCTGCCCTGCCCTACAGGGTGCTGCCTGCCTGGTTTCAGTCGGCAAATCTCTTTCAGCCCTGAAACTGGGACGGGCCTCGTGGGTGAGGTGTGCCCCTGGGGCCCGCTGGAGGGACCGGATGAGCCGGGAACAGGTCTGGCGCATCGCCCTCAGCCTGGGCCAAACTAGAGCTGGGACCGGTGTGAAGTCCCCGCGGCTGGCACAGGCTGACATTGTCCTGGCTGGAGATGGCCCCTTCGTCCTGGGACCCCACAGTCAGTGTGGAGGGGGCCCCGGGCCTGGGCTCAGATCCTACCTCTGCTGCTTCCCGCAGCTGAAGGGCTTGGCAGGGATCCCGCTTCTGCTCGTCTGAAATGAGACACCCCTGCCCCAGGTTGAGTCCAGGATTGGGGGGGATGACCCGGTATGGCATGTGTCGGGCTTTGGGAGGGCCCCGAGAAGGCATTCGAGGCTCTCCTGGGCACCCCCGCACTCCTTTCTCATCCTCAGCAACATGAGCCCCTTTTCTTCTTCGAGCCTCAGTTTTGCCATCTGCACAGTGGGCTAAGTCCCCCAGCCCCCCAGAGTCGGCAGGGGACTGCAGGCCACCCCGGGGCCTCCCTCGTTCTTGCCCAGCCCCCGCTTTCTGAGTGCAGGAAGCAGCGTGACCCGTAACGTTGTCAGTTTGGAAAATCAGAGATTAACGATCTTCTGGTTGCCTTGGCTACTGTTGGTGCTGGGCCTGGGGCTGGGCTGGGCCAGGGGTAATTCAAGGGCCTCTCCCTGGATTAGGGGAAGCTTAGACAAGAGGCGCTTTTTAGGAGCCCCCGTTAACATGCCGCCTCTTTGCCAGGGTAAAGTGCTTTATGCCCATTAGCTCATTGATCTTGATCTTTTAAAAATATTATTTATTTTTTTGTCTTTATTTTATTTTGAGAGACAGAGAGTGAGCAGGGGAGGGGCAGAGAGAGGGAGACATAGAATTTGAAGCAGGCTCCAGGCTCTGAGCTGTCAGCACAGAGCCTGATGCTGGGCTCGAACCCATGGACTGTGAGATCATGACCTGAGCTGAAGTCAGACTCTTAACCAACTGAGCCACCCAGGCACCCCGATCTTTTTTTTTTTCTTAAATGTTTTTAATTTATTTTTGAGCGCGCGAGAGAGGTAGAGAGAGAGAGCGAGAATGAGAATGAACGGGGCAGCGCAGATAGAGCAGGACCGAGGACCCGAAGGACTCTGCTCTGACATCAGCAAGCCCGATGTGGGGCTTCAAACTCACAAACTCTAAGATCATGACCTAAACCAAAGTTGGACGCTTAACTGACTGCGTCACTCAGGTGCCCCTGATCTTAATTTGCCTATAACCCCATCAGGCAGATACTGTTGGGCCGTTTTGCAGAGGGGGGAAACAGAGGCTCAGAAAGAGGAAGTGCCTTGGCCAAGGCCACACTGTCAGTAGGTGGCAGAGCCAGAACTTGAACCCAGAGCCCGTGTGCCCAATAGAGACGGTGCCTCGTACACAGGGAGGGTTGATGCTGAATCCTGCCCCCGCCTTCCCTCCCAGCCCTTCTGTCCCGCCTGAGGGGCCTGTGGTCAGACTCAGAACTGACTCACCAGCAGCTCGGAGGAGGTGCTGAGGCCAGCATCCTGGTCAGCTCCTGGGGCCAGGGCAACGCTGATGATGGCATCATTGAGATTTTAGATCAGCTGAGCCAACAGGGACCTACCCACCCATTTTACAGGTAGGACAATTAAGGCCCAGAGAAGATGGACAGGTATGGATCCAGTGGGTGTGAAGTTTCCCTGCCAACTATGACCAGATTGGGGCTGGAGACCCCAGGCTTCAGTCCTGGCTCTGACAGTCCTTGACTGTGTGACCTTGGTTGGGAAAGTCCCTTTGGCTCTCTGAACCCCGGTTTCTTCATCTGTAAAATGGGGACAGTAAGGTGCATTGCCTGCCTCTTGGGACCAGGCAAAGACCCTGACTAGAAATTGTACTGTGGGGCCATGTGGGAGGCTGTTGGATCCGGAGGCTTTGTGGAGTGGGGGCTTTGTACAGGCTTTGAAACCCACCTGTCTTCCCTTCTGGGCTGTGCAAGTCTGAGTAGGTCACTGGGTCCCTGAGCCTCAGTTTCCTTATCTGTAAAGTGGGGATAACATTATCTGTTCAGGTTCAATGAGCTGTTGAACATGTGTAAGTTTTTAATGAGAGGCACATCTAGTAAACCCTGGGGGTTCTAGAGTTAGGAGGCCTGGATGGGAAGGAGGTGGCTCCGGGTCATTTTTTGTTTTTTCCTTTTTACAGTTTCTTTATTGATTTTGAGGGAGAGAGAGAGTGAGCACCAGCAGGGGAAGGGCAGAGAGAGAGAGAGAGAGAGAGAGAGAGAGAGAGAGAATCCTAAGCAGGCTCTGCACTGGCAGCACAGAGCCTGGTGCGGGGCTTGAACTCATGAACTTTGAGATCCCGACCTGAGCTTAAACCAAGATGCTTAACGAACTGAGCCACCCAGACGCCCCTCTGGGTTACTCTTGATGGTCCCAAAGGGTACAGCCCTTGGAGGCAGGGTTCCAATCATCGGGGGGGTCGGGGGCCAGATACAGATGTAAGATCCATTATTCCATCAGCTGGCTGCAAGTCTTCACGCCAAACAAGCCCAGAGAGAGAGAGAGAGAGAGAGAGAGAGAGAGAGAGAGAGAGAGAGAGAGAGAGAATGTGTGTGTGTTTCACACTGGCTCCCATGGCCTGAGCCAGAGGGAGCACACTACCCTGGTGGTGCAGTTGTGATGTGGAGATCGAGGCCCCCTGAGGCCCCAGAGCGCAGTGGTGTCTGGGTGTAGATTGGGACACTCGGGTGCATGCCCAGGATTCACGGGCTAATGAGGGAATCAGGGCCCCGCGAGTGCTTCACATGACAGCCCCAGGGAGGTGCTCGGGTCGCTTTCTGTGGACTGACAAGTGAGGCGACCTCTTGAGCCATTAATCTTTCCGAACGTTGGTTTTACACCTGTGAAGTACAGGGTTCTATTCACCTCTGGGGCCAAAGAATCTGAGTGTGTGCGTTGGACCCTGAGTCTGAGTGGGGTGAGCTTACCGCCTGATTCTGCAGGATATGCTGGCAGAGCGGCACTGGGTGGGCCGCGATGGACTCTGGGCACTAGCAGAGGCTGAGGTTTGTGCCGAGGGAGCCTCTCCAAGGTCAAGGGGGACCCAGGGTACCTAGGTGCTCCTTGCACACACCTGGCCCAGCTTGCCCACCGCCTTACCTTTGCCAGAGCCCCTCCTTCCTCCAGTGGCCTGTCTGCTGAAGATACACGCATCATTATCGTTATTATTTTGTGATTCTTCCTCCCGTTCTTTTTATTGAAAGAAGTCCTTACTGGATTTTTTTCAGTCTATGAAAATTACACCTGTCCCCGAGGCCTGGGGACCACCCAGACACTCGGCTGGGGGTTTGAACTGTAAAGTCCGTGCGGCAGCTTCAGGGAGACAGCCCCCTGGAGGGTGGCCAGAAGGGCAGAAAGGGGGTGCTGAGTGACGCTTAGAGGAAGGGGGCTGCCTGGGCCGTGACCCCGGAGCTCAGCGGGCAGGGGGAGCATCCACGGGGCCCGGGGCTGCCCATCTAGGTTTCCCTCCAGCAGCACTGGCCAGACAGGCTGCTGGGGACCCTGCTCGGGGCCTCTCCCCTGTGAGCCCTTTCTCCCAGGAGGGGACTGGCCCTCTTCCCTCCTGCCTCTCTGAGGTCTTTCCAGCCCCAAATCCTAGGCCCCCTACAGCGCTGCCTTCCTGTGGCTCCGCCTTTGTACCAAGCTCGAGGCAGTGCCTTCCAGGCTGTCTTAGGACGGCTCTCAAGAATGTGCTTGTTGCTGCCCTTGCCAAGGAGCCAGCCTGCCGCCCTGCGCCCTTCCACACGCCCCCGAGTCTTCCCTCCCTAACCCTTTCTTGACCAGAGGCCGAGTGCACCCAGTTTTGTGGCGCTGCCTGGGACCCTTTAGTCCTTAACCCCTTGAGGAATGACGTCATCCCCACCCCTGGTCCCGGCCCAGCGGCTTCCCCAGTCCTGCGAGGAGGCGCTCAGTAAGTGGCGCGTGGACGGACGGCCCCTCGCTCAGCATCTGCCTGTGCCAGGCCACGGGTGGGGGGGGGAGCAAAGGGGAGCCAGTGGTGTGCAGAAGGGTGCCAGGCCCACCTTCCCTGATGTGCAGTCATGCCTCAGATCCTGATCCATTTGGATCTCGAGTTGGGAAGGCAAGTTTGGCTTGCTAGCCATAGACCCCACTCTGTGATCTGTTTGGTTCTGGGATTTCAGGTAGCAAAGGGTTTATCTGAAAACAGATCCAGACCTATGTTTTTTTTTTTTTAATGTTTGTTTATTTTTGAGGGGGGAGGGGCAGAGAGAGGGAGACAGGATCCAAAGTGGGGTGTGCGCCGACAGTAGAGAGCCCGATGTAGGGCTCAAACTCACGAACCACGAGATCATGACTTGAGCTGAAAGTTGGACCTTTAGCTGACTGAGCCACCCAGGTGCCTATTTACTTCTCGAGCTTGGACAGCAAGGCATACCTGTGATGGCAGTTTGGTGAACTTGGGGCCAGGGCTGCCACTGTCTGTTTGGGGGTGCAGGGTGCCTGGTCGTGGCATTTTCCTACTCCCATTTCCCATCCGTTTCTGCCCATACCTTCTCCCCTCTCCACCCTCTGCCTGGTGACTCCCTGCCCTGGTCCTCAAGCCCTCTACACCTGGACCGTGGTCCTACAGTCTGGCTTGGATAACTTGTCCTCATCCCAAGGGGAGGGGGACAGTGGATTTTCTCCCTGCCCCCGACCCCACCTGGCCCTTCTCAGCTCAGATACTTCAAGCCCGTCAGCTTCATCTTTGCCTTCCATCTCGTTCAGGGTCACCTTGTTCAGGTCTTCACTTCCACAGCCTCCCCGGCTTCCTCTTCAACCTACAGCAACCCCCTTCCCCACAGTCAGGGCCTGGACACACCTCAAGGGATAATTCCTTGCCCTTCCTGTCCCAGTCCAGCTCCAGGGCCTTCTAAACCTGGCCACCCCCTGCTGGGATGCAGTGTCTGGGTTTTGCTGAGAACATGCTGTGGGTTAGGCAGTCCTGGGTTTGAGTTCTGATGCAGCAGCTTCCTGCTGGGCCTGGCTGCCCAAGGGCCAGGGCGGATTCTGGCCCTTCTGGAAATAATGCTCTGAACCTGGGTGTACCAAGGGCTGGTGAGGCCCCCCAGAGCCATGGCTGAAGGACCCTCGAGATCCCACATGCAGGTAGAGTGCCTGTTGGGCATTCGGCTGCTTGGGGCAGAGTCAGGACAAAACCCTGGGCTGAGGCTGCATGGCCTGGTGGCCGGAAGCCTGGCTGTCCAGTCCCAGGGCCGCAAGCCTCCTCCTCCTCCTCCCTAAAATGGGGAGACACTAGCCCTGACTCCCTAGGGTTTGATGAGGATTCTTTGGCATCTGGCATGTAAAACACACCCACCCACTGGCTCGGATTAATGCTTAGTAAGTGATAGCCATGATGATGATGATGATGATGATGATGATGATGATGATGATGATGGCGGTGCTGATGGTGGTGATATATCAATATCATTGTCATCTGACATCTCATTTTTTCTCTTTGGCTCCAATTCATCGCCTGCTCCCCTCACCCCTCCCTCTCCTGCCTCATCATTTTTCAAAACAATTCCCGTGGTCTTTGAGAGAGCTCTGGTTGTTTATGGCTTTTAAAAAATAGGCATTCAAAGCAAATTCCTCATTTGTTCCCCCCTTCCTCTCCCCAGATCGGAATCTGGACAGGCACGACCTCATTCCAGGAACGGGGACCACAGGCAGGGTCTACGGAGAGGGGTCCCCGGGCTGAGCTGGCTCCAGAGGCCGGAGAGGGAGTGAGCCTGCCTGACCCCTGGGTGGGGATGTGGCCCAGGCTTTCAGTAGCCAGCCCCTCCCCCCACCTCCTAGCTGGGCCCCAGGACTGCATCCCAGGTCCACCACCCACTTGCTGCGTGACCTTGTGCCAGTGACTTAACCTCTCTGGGTCTCGGCTCTTCTGGAAAAGGGGAATAACATCAGCCCTGCCTCACAAGGCTATTGGGAGGATTCAATGAAATGATGTCCTCACTGGGTGTTATTGATACTTTGCAGGGGGGGGGGTCGGCGTCACATTAGTCCCTTATTTGAGAAAGGACCAGTTCTTCATTTTCTTTTTATTTTTTAATATTTATTTTATTAAAAAACATTTTTTAAAAATTTAAAATTTTTTATTTATTTTTGAGAGAGAGAGAGACAGAGTATGAGCTGGGGAGGGGCAGAGAGAGAGGGAGACACAGAATTGGAAGCAGGCTTCCTGTGCTGTGCTGACAGCTCAGAGCCTGACACGGGGCTCAAACCCATGAACTTGAGATCATGACCTGAGCCGAAGTCGGACACATAACTGACTGAGCCACCCAGTCGTCCCTATTTATTTTATTAAAAAAAATTTTATTTGAGAGAGAGAGAACATGTGAGCAGGGGAGGGGCAGAGAGAGAGGGGGACAGAGAATCTGAAGTGGGCTCTGTACTGAGAGCAGTGAGCCTGATGCAGGACTCAAACTCCCTAACCGTGAGAGCATGATCTCATGAGCCGAAGTCAGACACTCAACCAACTGAGCCACCCAGGTGTCCCCAGACCCAGGAATCTGAGACTGTCAGTTGTGGTTCCACCACTAAGACTGGATTCCTACTTACCCACCATTGAGGCCAGGCCAGTGTGCAGGGGACCGAGGCCCTGAGAGGGGAGCCACACCTTCTCACGACCAGGAAGTCTCTCCCAAGGAGATGGCCTCCTTGTTAGGAGTCACCACCCTTCCTGGGCCTCAGTTTCTTCATCTGCCTGGCCGGCGGTTACTGAGGGACTGAGGTGTGCTGGGTTGAGCCCTGGAGGCCGCAGTGGTCGCCTCCTCGGTTCAGAAACTGCTTTAGCAGCGGAAGGAAGCAAATGGCCAGTGAAAGCCCAAAGGTGGTTAACTTGGTAGAGGAGAAAATTTTAGAATGTTTATTTTTCTTATTGTGGAAGGAATTATGGTTGGTAAATAACTCAGATGCTGTAAAAGTGAATAAAGCAGAAAATGCAACTCACTGGGCTTTTCTATTGCCACACCCTGGGGTCCCACCCGGAACAGTCGGGAGTGCCGCCTTCTGAACCTTTTCCTCGGTCTCTGAGCATAAATAATTTATAGGCACAGACAGGGGTAGTGTTAAATGAGGTAATACTTAACACCTGATTCTCCCCTCCAAGTACTAACCAGGCCCGACCCTGCTTAGCTTCCGAGATCAGACGAGATCCGGCACGTTCAGGGTGGACTTACTTAACACGTGATTCTGTAACTCGCTTTTCTCCATGTGGCCAAGGGTGGACACCTTCCCTCGCTGGTGGTACCCACAGGTACCCCCCCTTCCTGTCCACGTGCACTCGCATGGTGCGTCCGTCTCCACGCGTGCGCACTTGGCCCGTTACCGCTGATCGCCTTGGTAAATATACGCTCTCCTTGCACTTCCATGAGTTGCTCCGGTGGGTAATTCCTAGAGGGGCAAGCCCGGCATCCGGGGAACCGCGTGCACCCTTAAAATTGTACGCGCAGCCGCCAGCCACTCCTCCCCCCCAAAAAAAGGTCACCCCGATTTCCGGCGCCCATGCTCTGAGGTAAGGGGCCGGTTTCTCCACACCCTGACTGGTCTGACCCCGGGGAGGTGGGCCGGGAGTGGAATCTCCGTCTGCACCTGCTTGATGACTGGGAGACTCAGCTGCTTTCCGCTGTCTGCTGGTTTCTGGTGTGTTCTCTTTGGCGATTTCTCGGTCCCGGTGGTCGCCCATCTTCCGGTCCGCACACCCGCCGCACGCGCACCTCCGGCCAGAAACGTGGCGCAGGTGAAAGAGCGGAGCTTGTGCCAGCAGTTTTACGGGCAGGGATTTGGGGGCAGGGGTGGGCGGCTGCCGACCTCACAGGCTTGTTTGTTGTTCCCTTTCAGAGAAAACCGGGAAGATCCTGACGGCGTTCCTCCGTTTCTATGAGGACCAGTATGGCGTGGCCCTCTTCAACAGCATGCGCCACGAGATCGAGGGCACCGGGGCGCCGCAGGCCCAGCTGCTCTGGCGCAAGGTGAGGGGTGCCGAGCCGGGGTCAGGGTGATGCGGCTTGAGCCAGTGGTTTCACGTCCCTGGACCTCAGCTTATCATTGCTGCCTTGATGGGCTCTAGGGTCCCCACCTAACTTCTGAATAGGCGTATAACCCGGTGGTCTTACCAAGGCCCCTCCATTGGTGGAGCTGGGGCTCTGGAGTCCTCTTAACAGGCCTGGATTCAAGCCCAGCTGCTCTTCTTAGAGGCCAAGTGCCCGTGAGCAAATCACCTTACCTCGGGAGCCTCAGTTTACTCATCTGTGAAATGGGATGGGAACACCTGCACAGGGCGGTGGTCAGGATTAAAGATGAGAGTCAGCCGGGTGCCTGGAGCAGGGAAGGTGCTCTGGGAGCGCCGGCTGATAACTCAGCCTTGCCAGCCTTGTCATTACCCTGTTGTTAGCAGGATTGTGTTTGCCCAGTAAATATTTGTCGAGTGAGAGACTGGAAAGTGTGTGGCTCCAGCCCACGGGTGAGCATGGACCCAAGGAGGCAAACAAATCCTCCTGGGAAGGGGACCCTGTGACCTGCCTCCGTGTGGGGCGGGGGGGTGGGGCAGGCATAGAGGAGGCGAGGGAATGTCAGAACACAGGCGGGGCCGTGAGCGCCTAGCTGGACGCCAGCAGTCTCAGGCCTGAGCCCGTGGGGTGAGAAGCTAGCCCTTGCTCCTCTGGGGGCGGCCCAGGGGGCCCTGACTTCGCCCAGGGAAACCCAGGGCTTTCCCTTTCAGTTACCTTCACCCTCTGTCCCCTGGATGGCCAAGGGGTGGCAGAGAGAAGGTGACGGACAGGAAGGGTGGCAGCCCCCCGCACCTCCTCTGCAGGTGGCCAGGCCCTGGAGCGGTCAATCAGTAGTCAGGAGGCTCCTTACCCTGGCTAGTGGCCCCTGGACAGGGCACGCCCCCAGTTTCCCTCTGGGGACCTGGATCAGCTCCCCACTGGGAGTGGGGTCCAAACCAGGTCAGCCAGGCATCCCCAGTGCCAGTGCTTAGGTCCTCAGTGGCTGAGTTCCATGCTTGGTGGGCTCCAAAGTTGCCCTTGGGCACCTTGCCACACCACTCCCACCCAGTCTGTTGACTTCCACTGGGCTGCCCGGGTCAGCCTGTATGAGGGTTTCGAGGTTCCTAGACGGAATGGCAGAAGAGGGTGGGGGTCTGGCGGGAGGGAACTCGGGGCGCTGGGGCCGGAGCCTCTTGGTAGTTGGTGGTTTGGGCAGTCCAGTCAGCCTCTGGGCTCCGTCTCCTCACCCGGCAGGTGGGTGCCTCCTGCAGAGCCGTGGTGGGGGCTCTGGGCGAGAATGAGGGGACCAGCGGGGTTCCTGAGGGGTGTGAGGGCACACTTCCTGGGTAACCTCCAGCCCGAGGCCTCACCTTCCTGAGCCTCAGTTTCTCTGTGTGTGCAATGACACTCAGAACAACCATCGTGGGCCAGAGGAGCGAGTGCAGCCTGCGGGAGGGGGTGGGGATTTTGAGGAAGGGGACCCGCATGGGCCTCTAGAGGTGATAGAACAGAAAGAGAGCCCAAGAAGGCCCCAGGCTGAGGTGACAGAACAGAAAGAGAGCCTGAGAAGGCCCCAGATCAGGAGGGTCAGGGGTGTGTCCTTCCTCTTCTCCCCCTCCCCCTAACCCAAGTGGCGGAAAATATGCCAGTTTACCACGAGACCAGAGGGCCCCCCCCAGCTGGCTCACTTGACCTGGCTTTCAGGATGTGTTACCCTTTGGTGGTTTCTCAGCGGGAGGGGGATTGGGGATGGCAGGAGGCATCAGCTGGTGGGGGGGGAGTTGGGAGGGAGGGAGTGGCGGGGGGGGGGGGGATGGCTGCTGATGACATGGAGGGAGCACCCTGAAAGAAGACAGGCAGGCCTGCAGTCAGCGCCACAGTTGTGCTGACCCAGCCAGGGTAGGGGAGGGGCCACGCTGTCCTCCCCTGTCCCACAGACACTCAGGAGACAATAAAACATCATTTACATGACAAACTGGGTGCCTCAAAGGAGAGGACAGAGTGAAGTCAGACTGAGGGGGGCGCTCTAACCTCGTCTGGGTGCCCCATAAGGGCTTCTTGGAAGAAGGGCCATCTCCAATGAGGACTAGCTAGAAGAGGCCGTCAGACCTCGGGAGCAGCACGTACAGGGGTCTCTGCTGGGCCCTTCAGTGGCTTGTCCAGGATGGCGGAGGCAGCACCCTAGCCAGGTTCCAGTTTCCTGGAGGGCAGGCCAGGGCTGCGCATCAGAGTCCAAGGGCACCACGTGACCCTTTGTGGGCGCTTAGTGTCACGGCTACCTCCCTGCCTGGTGACAAGACGGCAGAGGTGCCCGGAGTTGTGGCCTGGACGGGATGTCCTGCAGGCGCACACTTGTGTGGTAGCTAAGGCCAGGCGAGCTGCTCTGGGTGGGCGGAGCTGGGGCCCAGTAACTCAAGATGGAAGCAGTGGCCTATGGGCGCCTGGGTGGATCAGTCAGTTAAGTGTCCGACTTTGGCTCAGGTCATGATCTCATGAGTTCAAGCCCCAAGTTGGGCTCTGTGCTGACAGCCCGGAGTCTGCTTCTATTTCTGTGTCTCCCTCTCTCTCTCAAAAACATTAAAAGGGTCACTTGGGTGGTTCAATCGGCTAAGCATCCAACTTAGGCTCAGGTCATGATCTCGTGGTTTGTGGGTTTGAGCCCCGCATCTGGCTCTGTGCTGACAGCTCAGAGTCTGGAGCCTATTTCAGATACTGTGTCTCCCTCTCTCTCTGCCCCTGCCCCACTCATGCTCTGTTTCTGTCTCAATAATAAATTAACAGAAAAACACCCTTAGTAATGCCTTTACTTTAAGTTTATTTTTATTTATTTTGAGAGATTTATAGAGCAAGTGGGGGAGGGGCAGAGAGAGAGGGAGAGAGGGAGACAGAATTCCAAGCAGGCTCCCTGCTGTCAGCACAGAGCCCAATGAGGGGCTCAAACTCACAGAGCTGTGAGGTCATGACCTGAGCGAAATCAAGCGTTGGCTGCTTAACCACTGAGCTGCCCAGGCGCCCCTCATAATGCCTTTAATATTCGTTGTAAGAGAACTGAAGTAACACGTAAGAGGAGGAAAATGAAATCACCTAAAATCCCTGAAAAGCAGGGATTTTTGTTCCCATTTTGCCACTCCGGAAACCGGCCATTGTGGTAAATCATGATACTATCTTAATAGAAATAATACTGATTGTCATAATAACATCAAATGTTTCTTTTAGAAATAATAGAAATAATACAATGACAATGATCATAGTAAAAAAAACCCCCAGAATTGATGATAAAAACGGCAGTTGTTTTGTGTGGCCACAGTTCATCCAGCTGGCACAGCCTCGTTCTGAGGGGTTATGCTTATGTCCACGCCTGCGACACGGGGCTCGCCGTGGAGCCGTGGGAACTGGGGTCTGCGCTCTAGCCCCGCCCCACCCGGAACTGGGGTCTGCGCTCTGGCCACGCCCCGCCCATTGAAGATTCCCAGCCCAGCGTTGGAGAGCTTTGCAGAGTCCAAAATATTTTGCCTAGACTGTCAGGTTCTGTTTCATTTCCGGCAGGCCTTCCAATGGAAACAAGACTCTGCCATTTGAAAGTCTTAAAAGTAAAACCCAAACCTGCAAGCAGCCGCCCATTTCGGGCTGCCTCAGGATCTGGAGGTGGACTTGGGGGTTGGGGGGAAGGCCTCCCCGGACCGCTCGCTGCCCCTGACTGGAGGCCTGGGGTCTCATTAGCAAGGGTCTTACCAGAGTGTCAGGAGAGCAGTTTGCTCTTCCTTTCTAGAAAAGATGGAGATTTGTGAGCTGGGTCGAGAGGGGGTCCCTGTCTAAATACAGACCACTGAGCATAGCTTTGTGACACGGGCAAAGCCCACTGTGTGTGCGCGTGGGGTGGGGGTGTGGGGCGTGGTAGGGGGGACCATTTCTTTTCCTGTAAATATTTTTATCCTTTGGTAGGAAGCCATCGAGGGGTCCTATTGTTTCAGTACAATGGCTCTCATTTTCCAAGAGTGTTTTGGCATTTCCCCTTGAAGAGTAGCGGATAGGTTGCCGGGGAGAGGGGGCCCCTCTGAAGAGACAAGACAGCAGCTTGCGACCAGGACTTACACCTGACTCCAGCTGCAGGGGCAGCCCCAGAAGTGGAGCGAGGAAGCTGAGGAGGGTTAGGCACTGCCAGTGATCATTTCTCCTGTTATTACATATGATACATGTTTAGTTTTGCAAAAGTCACCGAATTTATCGCAGAACACATAGAAGCTGTTGAAACTCCGCCCATCCGGGAGTTAGCCTACTCCTTCTGGCCTCTGTATCTCCTTCCTTGAAGTTTCCCGGTGTGGGTTTGCTCAGGAAGCAAGCTCTCAGAGATGGCCACCCTTCCTCCTCCCTGATAAGTCAGTCTGTGCAGCGGGGAGACTGACAGACAGAGCCATCCTAACACTGGCTCCTGCGTGTCTCGAACTGAACGGACTGCCCATCACGGGCCGACGCTGCCTGGTCCTTGCACGTGTCGTCCTGTGCAGTCAGTACTCGGGATCCTCGGGGAAGTCAGTGCTGTCACTGTTCTCATTTACAGCTGAGGAAACTGAGGCTCAGAGAGGTGATGGGTCAGGTCTGGAGGAGCACTGAGTCAGAGGTGGAGTCAAAGCTGAGACTGTTCAGGAAGATCTGAGCATTTCTCATGCCCACATTGGTCATCAGTCTGCCAGAATGCTGGTCAAACACGAACCCTCCAAACTGAGGTCCCCTTCCACCCCATCCAAATCCGTGGGGTCCATCTTGTCAGCTGGCAGAGCTTGGGAGGCTCCCTGGATCCACCCTGGCCAGGTTTTTGTTGCCCTGAGGGGAAACTGAGGCCCAGAGCAGGAAAGAGACTTTCCCAGGCACTGGGGCCTTCACCTTACCAGCCGGTGCCTCCACGCTGTGGGGGGGGAGGGGCGTGCGGGTTAGCAGCCTGCTGTGGGCTCCAGAGACCTATCCCAAGGTAGGCATGCCTGTCGAGGGTGAGGACAGAGTGGGAGACCTTGGTCCTGGCTGGGCCCTGAATGCTGGTGCCTCGCCTGGGTTCAAGTCCTGGCATCACTATGGCTCTAGTTGGACCTTGGGGAAGGCCCTTCATTGCCTTGAGCCTCACTCTCCTTATCTGCCTAGTGGGTAAGCTTTGCCTGAGAGGAGGACTCGGGGAGCTCAGGGTGGGGGGATGTGCCCAGCAGGGGTGAGCACACTGTCCCCTTGTTGGGGGACCCCATTGCCCTGCTGGGCTGTTGGGGGAGCCAGGCCTCACTCCCCGCCCCACCCCACCCCTAGGTGCCATTGGATGAGCGCATCATCTTCTCTGGGAACCTGTTCCAGTACCAGGAGGACAGCAAGAAGTGGAGGAACCGCTTCAGTCTCGTGCCTCACAACTACGGGCTGGTGCTCTACGAGAACAAAGTGGTGAGCCCCCCCCCTCGCCTTGGTGGCCCCCCTGAGCCTCATGCTCGGTCCCTTCTCTGCAGCCTCCAGCTCATTCCGCTGGGTTCCCTTTAAACAGGTATCCAGGCACCCAGCTCTGGGGTCACCTTTCACTTTGCCTCCCCCTGTAACCAACTCGCCACTAGCCCCTCCCACTCTCCAGGTTGCCTCAAGTCCACCAATCCCCCCATTTCCAGGGACCAACCCCCCGACCCCCACCCCCAGCCTCCTTCCTCGCTGGGCTCCCGAAGCTCTTGGACCCCTCCCATCTTTGCTCTTCAATAACCACTAGAGTCTGGCTGTTCTCTTCCCCTGCACCCCCCTCCCCCAGCTTACCCAAGGTTGTGGGCCCATCTTTCCTTCCGGATTCTTTTGCCCGTGTTGTTGCAGCCCCCACTCTGTAGTGGGTGGGTAAGCATCCTCCTGATTGTTCCTTATCTTTGCCTTGGGCGCCTGGGGAGGCCCCGCCTGGTTGAGCCACAGACCCAGTTTCTTCTACCAGACATTTCTCCAAAGTAGCCAAAAGGATGGGCCCAGAGCGTCCTCCGTTCAAGGAAAATCAATGTTAAAGAAACATAAACAGTGATCGGGAGCAGCCTGATCGCCCAGGGCATTGGTTCTCAAACTGATAGCCTGAATCAGAATCACCTGAAAGGCCTGTTGAACAGGTTGCTGGGCCTGCCCAGTTTGATCTAGGTCTGCGGTGGAGTTGAGAATTTGCATTTCTAACCAGTTCCAGGTGCTGTTGATGGTGCTGCCGACCTAGGACCACCCTTTGCAAATCAGTGCCCTGGAGGTCCTGAGCAGTTCTGAAGAAATGTGTTGGGTAGTGACCCCTAGTGGCCAGGTGCAGCATGGCAGCCCTGCTGTATGAGCTCTGACCTCAGAACCACTTCTTAGCCACCCTGGTGTAAGAAAGCAGTGTCCAGGCCTAATTCTGCTCCAGAGGGGACTTGTGTGGAGCTCAGAACCTAGGAATTTGGTGGACGGTTCAGGGTAATGATCAAAGACTGGAGAAGGACAGACCACGTACATGTCCTGGGTTGGCTGTGTGAACGTGCTGGCTGTGTGTGTACCCACCTCTTGGATTGTGAGAATTCTGTGAAAGAAGGCTTGCACTGTCCTTAGCACGGTGCCTGGTGCGTAAGGAACACTCAGCCAGTGGTTGCTGCTGGTAGTAGGGGCGGCGGTGCTGGTCACGCTTGCTGTGCCTGGTGGTGGGGCCCCGTGCTGGTCCTGTTGCTTGGATCATCTCCGTGCTCACGCGGCCCTGTGGGTAGGAGCTGCCCCTGTCCCGTTTCATAGACCGGGTGCGGGAGCTTAGTGTCCGCATCATACAGTGTTCAGTGGAGCCGGGATTTGAGCCCAGAGCCCGGATCGGGGTCATTACACCATGTGGTTGGTTCTTTCTCTCTTTCTCTCTCTCTTTCCCATCCTTCCTTCCTTCCTTCCTTTCACTTTGTTTTGAAAGAGAACAAGAATGCAAGTGGGGGTGGGCAAAGAGAGAGGGAGAGAGAGAATCTCAAGCGGGCTCTCTCGCAGTCAGTGAGGAGCCTGATTCAGGGCTCGATCTCACAGTGTGGGAGATCATGACCTGAGCTGAAATCAAGAGTTGGGTGCTTAACGGACTGAGCCACCCAAGTGCTCCCTACACCGTGTGATTTCTAATCAGTGGGTGGGCTCCTCCTCTTCTCTCTCCCTCCTCCCCTTTTCCTTCCTCTCCTCTCCCCCCTCCTCAGGCAGACAACTCTGAGAGGGCCCTGGAGCCAGACCTGGAGATGGGAGTTAGACTTGGCCACACTGTAACCCCGAGGGACCATCCCTCTTGTCCCTTCCTCAGGCCTACGAGCGGCAGGTCCCACCGCGGGCTGTCATCAACAGCGCAGGCTACAAAATCCTCACCTCCGTGGATGAGTACCTGGAGCTGGTGGGCAACTCCTTACCAGGTAAAGGACCCCCCCCATCCCGGGTCCAGGTGCCTTGCTGAGGCCCGGGACGTTGCCAGGGGAGAGCGCAGCCCTGATCCCAGAGCTCTGGGCTCCGTGTTTGCAGAGAGAATGGCCAGGCCTCAGGGGGGAGGCTGAGGGGGGTTTGCCTGAGGCCACCGAGTGAACGGGTGTTGGCTCCCACCTGCGAGCCCGCTTCTGAGCCTTGGGGTCACAGATCTGCAGTGGGGGTCCCACTCTCTGCCCCTCCCATCCTCCCTGGAGAGGATGACCGAGGCGGACCTCTTTGTAAACCGTGGAGTCAGTACTGCCTTTGCGAGCAGTTATTCTAGGGGTCCTCTTTCCGCCCCACCCTGCCGGGGACTCCCAGAAGCCTTACGGGAACACATCTGCCTCCCAGATGATCCCATGGAAACCAGGGAGAGGCTGATGGGGGGGCAGCATGTGCCCTCGGCTGGGGCTTGGGAGTAAAGTGCCCCGTGTGGTTGAGGGCCCAGCTGCAGCCCGGAGTTCCTGGATTCCAGCCCCGACTCTGGCTTTGTTTTTGTTGTGTCTTCTCCGGCAACTTGGCACTGAGTGGACTGACCTTGGGGTGTTGTGTAGACCCCTGGAGGTGCTGTGTACACCCAAGCCCCACCCTGGGACTCAGAGCCAAGGCGCAAAGAAGAACTGTCATTGTATTATTAACAGTGGCGAGGTCCCAGCCTAGGACCACTTAATCTAACCGGATCTCGAATATCCATGCGGACGAAATAGAGAAAAATCTCCTTTTATTTACTTTCTGTCCCCCCTGTCTCAGCCCTCCCTTCCCCCGCCTTGGACATTTAAGCCACACTTTGGCCCGCATGGCTGAAATTTGAAGGGAAACCCAAGAAGGTAATGCTGGGCCTTTGGGCCAGAGGGCTCTGACCGAATGTTACTTGTGCACTAGGCAGGGAGTGTAGAACCTTCCTCGTGATGCAGCACCAGCTCGAGAAATGAGTCTGCACGGACACCAGGGGGTTTAGAGGTCCCTTTAGCCAAGCCGTGGGGAATGCAGTGAACCTAAAAGGATGCTTCTTTCTTGCTGACTCACTGGTCAGCCCAGAACAGGCCAGCCCTCTCTGGGCTGGAGCCAGCAGCCCCTCGGAGCCAAGTCCAGGGATCTGCTGTCCACTGTCCCCTGGCAGGGGTAAACTGCGGAGGGCAGCAGCTCAGGGGACCCTGTCTCTGCAGGGACCACAGCAAAATCGGGCAGTGCCCCCATCCTCAAGTGCCCCACGCAGTTCCCGCTCATCCTCTGGCACCCCTCCGCACGGCACTACTACTTCTGCATGATGACGGAAGCCGAGCAGGACAAGTGGCAGGCGGTCCTGCAGGACTGTATCCGGCACTGCAACAACGGTGAGCCGCCCTCGGGCTCTGGAGTGGTGGGGGGAGGGGCGCGGCCCAGCTTCGGCGCTGAGTGGTGACACCTAGTGGCCGAGTGCGGTGCGGCAACCCTGCTCTACTAGCCAGTGTTAAGTGTCTGACTCAGGATGTAGGAAGCCACTGGGATGTTGCCCTTTAACTTTTTTCCTTGAAGAAAACAGTTCTGGGCTGCTGGGGGGGGGCGGGGGTGGAGGAAATTTTGGAAATTGTTGTCAGAGGGGTATGATTATAGAGCCTTTGGACCCTGGTTCTGCCCCGTCCTGGCAGTGTGATTCTTGGAGCCTGTGTAAAATGGGATAATAGTCCCTCCTGAGTCTTAAGGTGTTTGTGAGGAGTCACAGTGAGAGTCCACCTGATGCTTGGTAAAGACTTATTTATTTAATTAAAAAAACCTCTTATTTTACTTTATTTTTTTAACTTTATTTTGAGGGAGAGAGCACACGTGTATGTGTGAGGGGGGCAGAGAGACAGAGAGAGAATCCCAAGCAGACTCTGCACTGCCGGCGCAGAGCCCGATGTGGGATTTGATCTGTTGAACTGTGACATCATGACCTGAGCCGAGATCAAGAGTCGGACATTGAACTGACTGAGCCACCCAGGGTCCCCTAAAAAGATTTTCTTTTGATGAAATATCTACACCCAACGTGGGGCTTGAACCCACAACCCCAGGCTCAAGAGTCGCATGCTCCACCAACTGAGCCAGCCAGGAACCCCAGGACTTCTTTTATCGTATCATTTCTTACCTTACCCCTGACCTGTAGGGCAGCCTGGAAGTTCATGTCCTTCTTCAGGGCCTCTGTGTTCCCTTCTGTAAAGTTATGAGGTCTCTCTCTGCTTACTCATTCATTCAACATTTTTAGTGTCTGGGCACCGAGGTTCCTGCCCCTGTGCTTCTGGGGGGCGGTGGGGGGAGACAGACATTAAACAAGAGGAGAGGCCCCGTGGGGTGCTGGGGGTGCTGACCCTGCATGTGCAGAGAGAGTGGACTTGCAGAGGCTGCGTGCGCCCTTGAGTTGAGGGTTCAGCTGGGACCTGAAGGGTGAATGGTCATTGAGTAGAGGGAGGAGGGGAGGGAGGAATGTTCTAGCCTTGAGCTTGATCGGGAAGGGCAGCCCTGAGGCAGGAACAGTCTAGAGGAGGAATTGCCTGAGGCCCTGCAGTGGGGGAGGGTGACCCAATGTGCTGGTTGGGGGGGGAGGCGGGTCAGGAGGGCCCTTCTGGGCTCTTTGGAGCTTGATCAAAATAGGGACATTGGGGCACGGAGGGTCTTTCTGCCCTTGGGGAAGGAATGACCTGTGCTGGGTGTTCCTACCTGCCTCCTGGTGACCTGGCCTGGGGCACTGGGGGTGGGGGCAGAGCCACCTGCGGTGGTGGCTGGACAGTGCCCAGTCACTCACGCCTGGAGGCCCGGCTGCTGTGGGGACTCAGCTCGCCCCACCCATCCTTTCCAGCCACCTCTGGTCTGGAATCTGTGAGGTGGGAGGGACCAGGTCTTCAGTCAGGCCAACTGCTGTCACCTGGGCCTGGCCCTGGCCTTGCCACCCACAAAAGGCCTCCTGTTCCCAGATCCCCAGGGAGAGGGGGCGGGCTGCTGGGCCTGGTCTCTGGTCTCTGGCTGCTCCTCCCTCCCTCGCCCCAGCCCCAGCCCAGCTCTGCCCTCTCCAGGTTTCTAGGGCTAATGGCTGATCGGGCAGGGCTGCTCCAGGCCAGGTTGGGGGTGGGCTCCCCGTGTGCACAAAGTGAAGATGACAGGTTCGAGCTTTGGGGGATGGATGGGAGGGCTAAAGGCGCCGGCGTGGGCAGAGCTCTCTGCCCGTGGGCGGGACACTCGCAGAGATCTCACCGGGGAAGCTGAGGGAAGCCCACGGGTGTGGGCGCTGTGGGCAGGAGGGGGGCGGGGAAAGAAGGGGCATCCGGTGCCTGGTTTTAGAGAAGCCTTCTCTCCACCCTGAGGACTGTGGGAAAGTTCTCTGTTTCCTCCAGCTGGGAGGCGGGGCCTGGAATTTTCGGAGCCTGGAATTGCTCACTCCGGGGGCTGCCAGGAAGTGGGGGTAGGGGGTGGGGAAGGAGGCCAAGCTGGGGGGACGCCAGCCCGGCCCAGGGCCCCCCTCACATCCTGCATTCCTGGAGCAGCTGGGGGTGGCAAGAGGCCGCTGGGGCACTGAGCTGAGCCCTCAGGGTGGGCCTGGGCTCCGTAGGTCAAGGCCTCTTCCTGTCTGACTGCCACCCCCCTTAGCGTGCTGCCCGGGGCTGAGGAATGCAGTTTCCTTTCTCAGCCTGACCCCGAGGACCCCACAGGCGGGAAGTCTCCAGGTCTGGCTGGAGTCGGCTGGTCCTGTGTTGGAGCCCTAAGGCTGCCATTCCCTCCGTAGCCGTGTGTCCGTCCTCCAGCCAGTAACTTGGTGTCTCTGAGCCCGTGTCCTCTTCAGGAAAAGCGGGGCTGTCCGAGGATCGGATGAGGAATGTGAGAGGTCTCAGCCCGGGGCTGGTGTCTCAGTTGGCTGGGGCTGCGCTAACAAAGTGTCACAGACTGGGGTGGCCTAAACCACGGTTCTGGGGGCGGGAAGGCCAGGGTCAAGGCCGCTTAGCTGTCTTCTGCGGCGTCTCTGCCTGACTTGCAGATGACCGTCTTCTCCGTGTCTGCACCCAGTTCTTCCTCCAGGGGCGCGCGTTTTGCATCCAGATTCTCTCTTCCAAGGACACCAGCCATATTGGACCGGGGCCCACCCTCATGGTTTCGTTTTATCTTAATTACCTCCTTAAGGGCCCTATGTCTAGATCAGTCACCTTCTGAAGGACTGAGGGGTTAGGTCTTTAACATAGGAAGCTGGTGGGGGCGAGGGGGGCACAGTGCAGCACCCCCCCTCCTCCAAGAGCCAGGTTGGTGGGGGGCAGAGAGCTCAGGAGGGGACCCCTGCCTTGCAGAAAACTCAGAGCTCAGCGAGCAGAGTCGAGATGGCCTGAGGGGCTGAGGCTGCACCCGCGGCTGCTGAGAGCCAGGGCTGGGACCTCGCGGCCCCCTTCCTGCCGCCCCAGCCTTCCCTCTCCCCTTCCTGCCCCTGGGAGCGGCCCTGCCACCGCCCCTGGCCTGCCGTCTGTAGGATGGAAATGCCTTCTTGTGAGAGACGTTGCGTGTAACGCACAGCCCACATTTTCTAGGCAAAACCTGGTCTCTGGGAGCTCATGCTTCTCCTGAGAGCCTGGGTGGGGGAGGTCCCCCCCCGGCCTCGTGGGCAGCAGCCCACCCAGGGGCTCTGCGTGGCACCCCAGTCAGCTCTGCTTCAGTCGCACCAGCCTGATCTCCAGTCCCTGAAACGTAGTGGGGAGACCCTCCTCCTCCTGCTCCCCTGTCCGCTCCCCGGTCCCGGTCCGGGCCGTGGAGCTGCCACCGCGGGGAGGGGGCTGAGCCCCCTGGACTCTGCCTGGGACTCCTGCAGTCAGCCACGTGGGAGGGAGTCCTCCCCTCCCGACAGGGGCTTTTTCTCTGTGGGAGTGACTCAGCCCGCAGTCATCGCTGTGGGAGCTGCGGTTTCGGAGGTGCGGGCTGCTGGTCCCCTTCCCCGGCTCTGGGGACGCGGTGGCAGGGGGCGTGCTGCCAGGGAGGCCGCCGCTGCGGCTCCCAGTGCCTAACCATATTCTTCCCCAAGCCGGATGTTGCAGCTTCCTGCCGCTCGCCTCCCCAGCTGCGGGACTAGGGGGCAGTCACCTCCTCAGCACCGGGAAGGTGGGCGTAGTCACGTGGCCCGCCAGTAACCCAGCAGCGATAGCGCGGCCACCAGCACGGACCCGGCACCGGTGTTTTCTGGTCAGACCTGGACGCGGTGGTGAACGGGGTCGACCCGGGGTGGATGTTCAGGGCACTGTTCCCACTTTTGGGAAGAGGAAACTGAGGCCCATAGGGTTCAGTGATCTGGAACAAGACTTGGCAAACTACGGCTCAGGGACCAGACGTCGGGCGTTGCCTGTTTTTGTCAATCGGGTTTTCCCGGCCCGTGGGTTCCCGGGGTGGCCGTGGCTCCTTCCGCGCCGGCGTGGCGGCCCCGGGGAGGCAGGGGCAGCGCGCGTCCGGCCTGCGGAGCTGAGAATCCTCGCTGGGACGTTTGCAGGCCCTTCCTGATGCAGACAGTAAGCGGAGGGGCGGGACTGGATGCGGACCCCCGGGCGCCTCTGGCCCCCTCTCTGCTGTGCCGGTCACCTCCCCTGGCGCGGCGGGGCGCCCTCTGGGCCTGGCTCTGCCACCCAGCGACCTGGCCTCGGAGCCTGCCTGTTGATCTGTAAAGTAGCGCTAAGGCCAGAGTTGGACGTGGTTGGGAAGATCGAAGAAGATGAGGATTGCACAGCGGTCCCTTGGCGCCGCCGGGGAGGGTTATTCTCGCTGTCGCGGTCACTGCAAGGACTGCCGTCACCGTCACCGGGAGGGCAGTGGAGTTGCAGGTGGGGTGTGCACCTAGCGAGGGGCGTTCGGGCAGTCAGTCGGCTGGTCTTGGTGGAGGCCGCGGGGCCCTCCCACAGACTCCTCCCTCCCCCTCCTTCCTGGGCAGGGATCCCCGAGAACTCCAAGGTGGAGGGCCCCGCATTCACGGACGCCATCCGCATGTACCGCCAGTCCAAGGAGCTGTACGGCACCTGGGAGATGCTGTGTGGGAACGAGGTGCAGGTGAGGAGACCGAAGTCCCCTCAGGTCCAGAGGGGAGAGCCACGCAGAGACTCTGGGCGCAGGGGCACTCCTGGCTTGTGAGGAGCCAACAAGGTCATTTTGGACAGGTCAAGATGTGTATTTGATCTGATCATTTTACTTTTTTTATCTGATCGCTTACGGATCACCTATCCTGAACCAGGTGCCAGGGTGCTGCTGGCCCTTAGTCTGGCTCTCTGTCTAGCAGGAGAAGCAGACTTTTGACAGATAAGCATACATACTTCTCTTTGCAAGTGAGGGGGAAGGGGGTGCGGTGTTCCAGACAGGGAGGCTGCATGTGCAAAGGCCCTGAGGTAGGACCCCTGATGCTGAGGATCCTGTAGGTCCCTCCAGCAGGTAAGCTGGGACCTGGCACAATGATGCTCAGGAGAGAGGACAGTGGAGAGGCCCAGAGGAGGTGGGGCTGGCGTGGCCAGGCCTGTGGGACGTGGGGAGGAGCCTGCCAGCCAGACATGCCCTAACCCCGGCGCCGGCTTGTGGCTCCTGGTCCTAGATCCTGAGCAACCTGGTGATGGAGGAGCTGGGCCCCGAGCTGAAGGCGGAGCTCGCCCCGCGGCTGAAAGGGAAACCGCAGGAGCGGCAGCGCCAGTGGATCCAGGTGGGCGGGCACGGGTGCGGGGGGCGGGGATCCTGAACCTGCCCGGCCCCCTCACTCGGACCCTGACCCTGACTCCGCGCGCCGCCCACAGATCTCAGACGCCGTGTACCGCATGGTGTACGAGCAGGCCAAGGCGCACTTCGAGGCGGTGCTGGCCAAGCTGCAGCAGGCCCGGCCCGCCATGGAGGCCACCATCCGCACGGACATGGACCAGATCATCACCTCCAAGGAGCACCTGGCCAGCAAGATCCGGGGTAGGCAGCCACCCGCCGTGCCTCCGGGCCAGGCGGGCCGCCGGTCTGTGCCCCGGACCCACGTACTTCTCACGTTGCTGCCTTGATTCAGTGGTCACTTAGCAAGTTTTAATGTTTATTTTTGAGAGAGAGAGAAAGAGAGAGAGAGAGGAAGGGAGGGAGAGCGCAGGCACACATGCTTACGGGGGAGGAGCAGAGAGAGAAAAGGGGACGGAGGATCCGAAGCAGGATCTCTGCTAACAGCAGACGGCCCCATGTGGGTTCGAACTCCCAAACCATGAGGTCATGACCTGAGCCAAAGTCAGACGCTTAACCGACTGAGCCACCCAGGCTTCAATGGTCATTTTTAAAAACGAAATCAAATCAGGGCTGACGTCCTTCCCACCCCCGGAAGTTGTTTCGGGGCTATTTCTGCAAACCCAGACTTGAAGATGTAAGTTTTGTCAAGGAACTTCAAGCCTTTTGCTTATCTAGGGTCAGTGACGGACTTGACCCTGGGGTTAGTACAGGCGTCCGTTTAACCGTGATGATTCACTTTGATCATGTCTCACTCTTGGGGGGCTGCTTCAGGCCCCCCTGTCCCCCCACATAGTGGCCTTGAGTGGTTTTAGGGCCCGGCTGCCGCCTGAGGCTCCCAGCTCTGTCCCTTGTAAGCCAGACGGAACACTGAGAGCTGACATTTGTCTTGGGGACGAACAGCAGCAGGCGGGCAGAGGAGAGGGAGGGACCTCGAAGCAGCCCCTGGGTGAAAACGCCTGCGTCAGAGAGCCTGCCTCCCCCCCGCCCAACCCCGAGCAAGCGAGCCTCTGGACTAGCAGTTTTCTTAGTTTCTTGCCATCAGACTTTTAGAAAGACCAGGGTCCAATCTCAGAGTCCCCCTTTTTAAAAAAAAATTTTTTTTTTTGGAGAGTGAGTGAGTGGGGGAGGGGCAGAGAGAGGGGGACAGAGGATCGGAAGCAGCCTCCAGGCTCAGCGCTGGCAGCAGGCAGCCTGATGTGGGGCCTGAACTCACAACGGACTGCGCCCCCCAGGCGCCCCTCCCCGGGGTCTGCTGCCTGCAGCCACGACTCGGGTTGCCGAGGTCACTAGCGGTTTTCTCTAAGAGCTCGGGGCCCCCGGCGGCCGGGGCTGTGCCCTCGGCTCACCCACTCCCTGTGTGCAGCCTTCATCCTCCCCAAGGCCGAGGTGTGCGTCCGGAACCACGTCCAGCCCTACATCCCGTCCATCCTGGAGGCCCTGATGGTGCCCACCAGCCAGGGCTTCACCGAGGTGCGGGACGTCTTCTTCAAAGAGGTGACCGACATGAACTTGAACGTCATCAACGAGGGCGGGGCCGACAAGCTGGGTGAGGTGAGGCCAGGCCCCTGCCCAGGGGATGGAGTGCCTGCTGGGGAGGGCTGAGGGGTGGGGCACGGGGGGCTGACCCTGCCACCCGGCCTTATAGGCCAAGTGGGTTCCTGAAGTATCGGGATGTAACAGAGAAGGGAAGGGGGGGAGCCAGGAGGTAGAATGACTTACGTGCCCTTTCACGTACCCCACCGCTGGGACCCCCCCATCTCTCACTTCTCAGTTACCTGGTTCTCAGGGTGCACATCCTATTTTGGGGTGCTCGGCTGTCCGAGGCCTCATGGGGTTGTCAGATGCAGACAGAACTGACCCCATCATCTTGGCTCTCCTCTTTCACACCCTGTGCTGAGGGGTCCACGGGCACTAAGAATCTTAGAAACTGAGAACCAGAAAGGACCTTAGAGATCATGAGAAACGGTCTCCTAATTTTGAGGCTGAGGCTCAGAGAGGGTGAGCGACTTGCCCAAGGTCACCTGGTACCCCAGGAGAGCCTCACTGCTGGGCCGTGCTGCTCCGGCCTTCCTGCCCGGGCTCCCCCGGCTTACACTGCCAGCACGCCCTGCGGGCAGGGGTCTGCGGCGCCCCCCCCTGCCCCCCCGCTCAGGTCCCGTGTGTCCCCGCCTCCCCGCAGTACATGGAGAAGCTGTCCCAGCTGGCGTACCACCCCCTCAAGATGCAGAGCTGCTACGAGAAGATGGAGCTGCTGCGGCTCGACGGGCTGCAGCAGCGCTTCGACGTGTCCAGTACGTCCGTGTTCAAGCAGCGCGCCCAGATCCACATGCGAGAGGTGGGCCCCGGAGCACCCCCCCGCCCTCCCAGGCCCAGTCTGGGGGGAGGCCCTTCCCCCACCCCTACCCCGGGCCTACGCGATGGCCCCTGTGCAGCCTGTGGAGCTCACTCCTGCTCCGGCCTCTCGGGCGCTCCCGCCTGCCGAATACCTGCCCCTGTTCACCTGGCCAGTCTGGACTCTCTCAGGTCTCCACCTCAAGACCCCTTCCTCCAGGAAGCCCTCCTTCACCCCCAAATCCCTTCCTTCAGGGCCCAGGACCTCGGTTTCCTTGAGGCAGGGATGGGCCCAGGGCCTGGCACTATGCTGGCCCACAGTAGACAGAGAAGATGGGGGCGAACAAGAGACTGAGCACGCAGGCCGCCCCTGCGCCTCCCAGTGGGCCCGCCCCCCGGAGGCATGCAGGAGGGGGCCGTGCCCCTGCGGGGCCCTCACGCGCCCCGCGCTGTGCCCTGCGCGGCCCTCACGCGCCCCGCGCTGTGCCCGCAGCAAATGGACAACGCCGTGTACACCTTCGAGAGCCTCCTGCACCAGGAGCTGGGGAAGGGGCCCACGCGGGAGGAGCTGTGCAAGTCCATCCAGCGGATCCTGGAGCGGGTGCTCAAGGTGAGGCCCCTGGCCCTGGCCCTGGCCCAGAGGGGGGACGGCCAGGCTCAGGTCAGACCCTGGCCTTCCGTCCCCCTGACCTGGAGACCCCGCCCCGGCCCCTCTTCCCTGCCAGAAATACGACTATGACAGCAGCACAGTGCGGAAGCGGTTCTTCCGGGAGGCGCTGCTGCAGATCACCATCCCGTTCCTGCTCAGGAAGCTGGCCCCCACGTGCAAGTCGGTGAGCGCCCCCCCAGCCCGCTGCAGCCCCCCTCCCCGGCCCCCCCGCAGCCCCTGACCGCCCCCCCCCGTCTGTCCCTCCCTCCCCCGCCCCTGCAGGAGCTCCCCCGCTTCCAGGAGCTCATCTTCGAGGACTTCGCCCGCTTCATCCTGGTGGAGAACACGTACGAGGAAGTGGTGCTGCAGACAGTCATGAAGGACATCCTGCAGGGTAAGGGTGGGGGGAGGTGGGGGTGCGGCACTGCCCGGCAGGGGGGCGGGGGGTTGGTAGCTGGCACTAAGAGGTCTTCCTGCCAAGACTGCAAGACTGAGGCTGGCGTTAGGCACGCTGTGCGGCCTTAGGGTAGCGCTGCTTCACTGGGCCTTCGTGTCCTCTCAGCTCTTTGGCCTTTGGTATCAGAGGAGCGACAGGCTAGCACAGTGCTTACCCGCCGGGGCTGCTCTTTGCCAGCAGTGAGGCCTGGGAGACGCCAAGTCTGGCTGTCGGGAGGCCTGGCGGGGATGATGCGGGGGCCCTGGACCCCGCGGTGAGTGTGCTGCCCCCCACTTTGGCCCCGCAGCCGTGAAGGAGGCCGCGGTGCAGAGGAAACACAACCTGTACCGGGACAGCATGGTCATGCACAACAGCGACCCCAACTTGCACCTGCTGGCGGAGGGTGCACCCATCGACTGGGGTGAGGAGTATGGTGGCAGCGGCGGGGACAGCAGCAGCCCCAGCGTCCCGGAAGCAGCCCCCCTCTCAGAAAAGCGACGGCGTGCCAAGCAGGTGGTGTCCGTGGTCCAGGACGAGGAGGCGGGGCTGCCTTTTGAGGCTGGCTCAGAGCCACCATCACCTGCGTCCCCGGACAGTGTCACTGAGCTCCGTGGTCTGCTGGCCCAGGATCTGCGGGCCGAGAGCCCCCCGCCTGCTGGCCCTCTGCTCAACGGGGCCCCCTCCCAGGAGAGCCCCCAGCTCGGGGCAGCCTCTGAGGCCTCCTCGCCGCCAGCCTCGCCCGTCCGGCAACCCCCTCCTGGAAAAGCTGCGGACCTTGAGCCCTCCAAGCCTAGTGACCAGGAGACCGGGGAGCAGGTGTCCAGCCCTGGTGGCCGCCCCCCCATCCACACCACCACTGAGGACAGCGCAGGGGTACAGACTGAGTTCTAGGCTGGTCACCCCTGAGCCGCTGCTGGACATGGCCCATGGGTCACCCCCTCCAAGGCACGGGCAGGCTTCGCTCCAGGCAGGGGAGCCCCGGGTCTGTGCCTTGGGGTAGAGGTGGGGCGGGGCTGGGCAGGGGTGGCCCACCTGAGTCACTTTACTGGGTTTGGTCACACTTCGCTCCTGTTTTCTCTTCTGGGGGCTGATCTTGGGCTTCCTGCTTGTGCCGGGAGCTGGGCACAGCCGAGGGGCTAAGGTGTACCTGGTGGTCACCGCCTCCCTGGGTCCTCCCTTTCTGCCTTTTGCAGCCTTGGTTTCCCTCACGGGTCTCGCCAGCTTTCTCAGATGGAGGTAGAGTGGTCGCTTGCTTCCTTAGCCACTGGGTTCTCTCCCTTCTCACCCAGGGCTGTTCACTGGAGCCCGGAGCTCTGGGGCCCGGCTCTGGGCCCCGCTGTCCTCAACCCTGGCCAGGCCCCCAGCTGGCAGTTTTGGAGTGGGCACTGGCCTCCCTGTCCCTGCTCTGGGTGAGGGGAGGTGCAAGGAGGGGACCTGAGGGGGAATGCCTAATGGAGGAGGGGTGGGGGGTTTGGAGTGGAATGAGAAGGGCCCAGAATGTGCTGGTCTGTGGAGAGGAAGTGTCCCGAGGGAGGGAAGGAGGGCGTTGTGGGGAAGTAGTGCTGGGAGTGTCTTCAAGGCAGGCTGAGGCGGCAGAGGGAAGGCTGCTGGAAGTGGAGCAGGCTTCTGCACCCCCCCTCGCCCCACCCCTACCCCCACCCACTTAGCCTGTCTCCTGCCTCTTATAGGCACCCAGCCTCCGGGAGGCCCTCGGTTCCCCCTTGCCTGTCTCATGGCCACACGCTGTGGGGTGGGACGGAGGGGAGCGTGGCCATGTGCTTGGAGATGGGTGCGGGGGGCGTAGATTCCTCTATGGGCCACCCCCAAGGTACGCACCGTCCGCCGGGGAGCAGAGTGCAGCTCCCCGAGGCGCTGCTGGTAACCCCTCTGGGGACCTGGGCTCAGGCTCTGGGGCCGTTGCTGCCTTCAAGTCACCAAGTCACCTCAAGCCTGAAGATTCCCTTCTCAGATGTCCTCCTTCTGTAGCGACTTGTTCCCGGGGCTGAAGGTCTAGCCAAGGTAGCCGCATGCTGGCAGCCCCCTCTACCCCGCGCCCTCGGTCCCCTTCCGAGGGCAGGGGCTTCAGACCCATGGGACATACGGCAGCGGCCGGTGCTCAGGGTCCCCCAGCCGGACAGTCCACTGCCTCACTAACCCGCCACCTCGTTCTGTGTTCAGACGCAGACGCTCTCCTCTAGTGCCTTGGGGTTTTCTCAATCATCATCCCGGATATTGTACTGAAAATATGCAAACTGTTTAAACTTTACTAATCAATAAATGATTTAAAGCCAGTGGCCTGTGTGCATGGTGCTGGCGGGGGAGACCTGGGCCGGAGCCCTCTCCCAGCCCGTGCACCCCGGCTGGCTGGGCCCCGTGCGTGGTCCGAGCGCCTGTGCTCCCCCATCATAGGGGAAACCGGCCCCAAGAGAAGGGGTGCAGGGCGTGCAGGTGACGGTCTGTTGGCGGCCCAGTGCAGGGTGTGCCTCAGGCAGCCCTCTGGCAATGGGGCGGCCGCAGTGGGGGGTTGGGCCCTGGGCTCGAGCTGGATCCACGGATCCAAACAGTGGACAGTGGTGTCAGTTCTCCAGCCCCTCCCCCCAGCACTTACTGTGGTATGTGCACTGGGAGCCCAGAGCCACTCCAGGATGCGGGCATCCTCATTACCACCGCATCACTGCCGGGTAAACTGAGGCCTAGGAAAGTGCGGCTCCTTGGTGGAGGTTAGGGGCAGGGGACACAATCCCTGGCTTCCCTGATGCCAACCTGTCCCCGGCGGCCTGTGGGTGAGGGCTGGTCAACAAAGGCTGAGGTGAGAAATAGCAGGGACTCGGGGGCCAGAAACCAGAGTCCTGCACAGTCTTGCCCGTTGTCCTTGGCAAGTCCCCACACTCATCCTCCGGCTCCGCATCTCTAAGAGCAGGAGGGGGTGGTCGTAAAAACTCCCCCGGGGCCTAGCGGGGGGCACAGGTGGTTCGGAAAACACTGTGCCCTAAGGAGCCCTGCCCACCCAGGTCTCCGTCTCCCCTCTTGGCCAAGGGGAGCCCAGGTTTGGGGCAGGGGGATCCATCGAAGCTCCCCAGGTCAGGGATGGGAACAGGCCCCAGCTCTTGCCTGGGAAGCAGAACTTACTTATCCTGTTTCAGCCCACAGGATGAAGGTCGCTAATGAGGCAGGGAAATGGAGGCCTGTGGAGACAGGATGGGCTCTGCCACCCCAGGTCCAGGTCCCCAGCTTCCAGCATTGCACCTGGGTGAGCACTCAGTGCCCCCTGGTGGCCACTGGCCTGCATTAGGGCCCCATCCTGTCCTGCACTGAATGCATGGGGACAGGAGTCTCCGTAGGCTGGCCAGGGTGGAGTGAGCTGGAGGCAGACCTCAGGCACCCCCCTCAGACCCAGCTCCCC
>PISW01010745.1:0-18790 GCA_004023785.1 Mungos mungo
CTCCGAGCCGACCGGAACAGCTGTGCCTCGCAGCTGCTCGGCCAGGCCTTCCTCTGGCCCCGAGTGAAGTGACAAGTTAAGTGAATCTTCCTCTCCTTTCCCAGAATGTCTATTTGTATGTGTGTTCGGGGCTGAGGCCTGTTAGGACGGCAGCTGCTGCCTGAAGGCCCGGCGGAGGGGCAGGGGACGCACCTGATTCCGCCACCTTGGAGATGTGCACACCCTGCTCTGCGGCCATGAAGCCCAAGATGGAGAAGACCACGAAGCCAGCAAAAAAGCTGGTCCCGCTGTTGATGAGGGCCAGGATGATGGCGTCCCTGGGGGCAGAGGGGCCACAGGAGCTGGTCAGGCTGCCGGCTGCCCGCCACCGGGCAGCCGAGCGGGAGGGGACGGAGGGGTGCAGGCTGCGGCACCTACTTGTAGCAGTTATTGTTGAAGCGGTTGTAGCTGCCCAGTGCTGTGAGAGCGCCCAGGCCGATGGCGTAAGAAAAGAAAATCTGGGTCCCGGCATCTATCCATACCTGGGATGGGCCAGGGAAGGGAGGAGGTGAGGGACCCTGAGGGCCTGGGCCACCCCCTCTCCAGTCCAGCCCAGCGTCCCCTCACCTGAGGGGACCCCAGCTTCGACCAGTCAGGCTTGAGATAGTAGATGATGCCGTCCAGGGCTCCGGGCAGCAGCACCCCCCGCACCAACAGCACGACGAGGACCACGTAGGGGAATGTAGCGGTGAAGTACACGATCTGGGGGGAGGGGGGGGGACAGGCAGCTCAGACGGGGCCCTGCGGCACCCACCTCCCGTCTTAGGGGCCCCCAGCCTCAGCAGGAGGGCAGGCGGGCCACACTCCCGGCACTGCGGCGTGGTGTGCGCCAAGGGCAGGAGGGAGGCTGGCCGGCAGCACCCCCTTCCTACTCCTCAGAGCCTGGGCTCCTCCCAAAGGAAGCTGGGTGCTCAGCTGGGGCATCGGCCGCCCGGTGGCAAGGACAGCTCAGCCGAGAGGGAGGGCGGAGGCAGGAGCTTCCCCCGGCAGGGAGAGGGACACCAGCCGGGGGGGCTGGTCCGTGCCTCGTCCCCGTGCCCCCGCCTGCAGGGGCTTCTCTGCAGAGGGGCAGGTCCTGGGTGGTCGGCAGTGGACTGGGCCGGCCGGAGACAGAGAAGCAACGGCGAGGTGACCTCAAAGACCTCTGTCTCCCGTCCACGCTCAGCAGAGTAGGATGGGCAGGCAAGGGATGACCAGGGACCGGGTCCCCCCCCCTGCCCAGCCGGCTGGCAAAGCAGATAGTGAGCCAGGAAGAGAGGGAACCTGGGGCGGGGATGGCCGACCCAGGCAAGTTCAGCTGGCTGCCGCCCGGGCCTGTCCGAGGGGAAGGCTGCTGGGATGGAGGTTGGCGGGGAGGGGAACTTCCCAGGCAGGGGTGGGGATCCAGTGGCCTGGATTCAAGTACCTGCCCCCTCCTCAGGCCCTGGGCGGGTCCTGTGGTAGTGGCGGACCCCAGCGCAGACTCCCCGTCTCCCCACCCACCATGCTGCCTCCCCCCACCCTGCCATCACCGACCCCCTCCCCGACCCCGCCCTCCTCCAGCTGTACCTTTCCTGTTGACTTGACCCCCTTCCAGACACAGAAGTAGACCAGCACCCAGCAGGCCAGGAGACACAGGGTCACCTCCCAGTTGAGGGCTCCTGGCACCTCCAGCCCCCCAGAGAGCCGTAAGACTTTGTTCCTGGGGGAGGCAGAGCCCGTGAGGGCTGTGGTGGCAGAGGACCAAACGAGCCGGGAGCGGTCCCAGGGGCCTTGCTCCCCCGGGCTGCAGCCCTCACACCCAGCTGGGCCCCCTGGTCACCCCCGGGCCCGCGGCCCGCAGCCCCGAGGCATTGCAGTGCGGGAACCAGGAGCCCGGGAGCCCCTGGCCGGTGGCCGCACGGCTGGTCGCACCCTTAGCCGTCTCCCCTCCCCCAGGCTGGCAGGCGCCTGCGCCCAGGTCCGAGAAACGGTGAGGGAGCGAGGCCCGCCCATTCCAGCTCCATTCCAGCTCCCCTAGGGTCCGGGCTGGGGGCTCGCTGAGGACAGGCAGGGCCTGGGAGTGGCCCCTGCTCTGCATCCCCCCGCTCAGGGCCGGGCCCCCGCACGCGCACACCCGGGGCCACACGGGGAACCCACAGAGAGGGACGGGCAGGGCCTGGCCCAGAGGCGCCTGACTCACTCCCAGAACTCGATGACAGGGGACCGGCGGTCAGCAAGCTGGTCACATGTGAGGTTGGCCAGGCTGGCATTGGCACAGTCTTCATGGCGGAAGATCTCCACACAGTCAGGAGTGTTCCAGGTATGGCCACATGTGGCCCAGGGCAGCGTGGTGGTGAACGACTTCACCAGGTAGTAGAAGCCCCAGGCCAGCACCATGATGTAGTAGGTGTTGCAGTAGAAGACAATCACCATGGAGGCGTAGCCCAGGCCTGGGAAGGAGAGGCGCTCCCGAGTGGGCTCGTCTCGGGCCACTCCCCACCGCCCCCCTACCTCCCCTCCCAAGCTCAGCGAAGTCTCCGGGGCACGGACGGAGGGGAGAAGAGCGGATGCGGAGAGCCCCCGGGCCCTCACTTGTCCACGTGTCCCAACTCCGGAGGGTTGGGGCGAGGTTCCTCCCTCCCTTGCACCCTCCCCTCCTGCCGCAATTGAAGCCTCAGCTCCTGTGAATTCCCTAGTCTCATATCCCTGTCCCCTTCTCCTTGGTCCTGCTGCCACCATAGTGGTTGGCTGAGGGCCAAGCCTCTACCTGGCCCCCCAGTAGGCCTCCATTACTCAGCAGCTGGGGGCTTTCTGGTGACCTGGGGTGGTGTGGGACAGACAGCCACTCTGCAGGCAGCCTTGGCCAGTCACTTCGCCTCTCCGAGCCCTGGCCTCCCCAGGGTCCCTCCTAAGGCATTGAGAGATAATAGGGGTACACTGTCCACACCCAGAAGGAGCTCTAAAGTGACTTTTGCCAATAGTTCTTCCCTTCAGGCCGTGAACTTCCCATGGCTCCTGCCCCAGGTCCTTAGGCCGCCTCTCCGGTCTTGGGTGAGGTGGCCCTGGACAGCGCCTCCTGCCGTTGGCTTTCGCGCCCTCTGCTCGGCCCCGGTGAGCCAGGTGTGCTTGGCAGGGTCTTTTCCCAGCTCTGCTGGGCCTGGGCGCCCTCACCCTGCTGGAGAGGCCAAGACCTGACTCCATTCCCCGCAGGCCCAAGGTCACGGGTGGTCTGCAGATCCTCCAGCTTCCCACTCATGACCCGGAGGGCAACCACCCCAGCCTGTGGCTCAGATGAGACAGGATTTCTCAAGTGGGTGCCAGCTTTGCCCTAGCAGTGAGAAAGGGTAGGGGCCGCCGGGGGAGAGGGCAAGCGGGACCAGCCTGGGGCTGCTCACCTTTGAACAGGGGGCAGATGTTCCAGACATTGATGCTGCCGGCCTTCATGAACTGGCCCAGTGAGATCTCCAGGAAGAAAATGGGGATTCCTCCGACCAGGGCGATCAAGACGTAGGGGATGAGGAATACACCTGGGGAAGGAGGAGCACAGGGTGGGCACTTGCACAGGGCAGCCCCTCGGCCCCTGGCTGGCCAGCCCCACTTCCGGAAGCCATGGGAGGCCAGGGCGGAGCCAGCTCTGGGCTCCTCCTTGGCCCCATCCTAACTTCCCACTGGGTGAATCAGTGCAGCCGGTGGCCACTGACTCAGAGGTGCAAGGTGAACAGCCTTGCTGGGAGGAGGGGGTTGGAGTGTTGGGAGGGCTGTGGCTGTCCCCCAGCCATTAGAGCCCTGTTTCTTGGGTTGGGGTGCTCTATACCCACAAGGCTTCTGGCCCCACCATCACCAAGGGTGACCTAACAGGCACGGAGGACACATACAGCCTCGTGTCGCAGTTCCCTGTTTGCTAGACAGCACGGGAAAGCGGTGAGGCCATGTGGACGCGTTCGTGTGCGTGCGTGCGTGCGCCATGGCTGACACTCCGGCCTGGAGGCCTGTCTGGCTTGGGCAAGGACAGGGAGCCTGGGTTTCCCTGCACCCAGGCACTTGCTCGCAAGCGTGAAGGTCCGGGGAACAGGGTGGGTGGGTAGCAGTCTTCTGCCAGGGGGCACAGGGGACAGGTATGTCTGGGGGTGTCGGTGAACAAAGGCAGAGACAAGGTGGGGCAGTGTGAGCCCTGGTGAGCCTGGCTCTGGAGGCCGCCGGCAGCATGGGGCCAGAGACCCCAGGCCAGAGGCGGGGGTGAGGGGAGCCAGGCATCAGCAGCCCCTGGCTGCTCCCCTCTCCTCTCCAGGCCCCCTGCAGTTGCCCCAGCTCAGCTCTGCAGTACTCAGAAGTCGGGTTTGGCTGCAGCTTGCCTGGCTGCTGGTCCCAGCATCCTTCTTGTGTGTGACCTTGGGCCAAGGCCTTCGCTCTGGGCCTCAGTTTCCCACCCATCATCCAGTCACCATGGCTTCCCCCCCCAACCCCATCGCTGCTTTGCAGTCACAGGACACACAGTGGCTATCGCTGTTGCTAAGCTGGGCCCGGGGCAGGCGGGCATGGGGTATGCGTGCAGTGTGTCCAGCGGCGGCGCCAGGCGGCCCAGGCCGCAGGCTACCCAAGCCTGGCTCAGGCACCCAGTGTTCCAGGCCCGGGCTGGAGGGGAGGGGAAGGGAGGGGAGGGCAGGGGAGGGGAAGGAGGGGAGAGGGGAGTGAGGGGAAGAGGAGAGAGGGGAAGGGAGGGGAGGGGAGGAGAGGGCAGGGGGAGGGACAGAGTAGTCCATTGTGTGTGTGTGTGTTCGTGTGTGCACACGTGGGGGCCCCACACAATGTGCCACTTGTGTGCCCGACCAGTGGGGGCAGCCTGGGCTCCTCACCTCTGGGAGCCCCCCCAGGGGGCAGGCATCGCCTTCCCACCTCAGTGGCCAATCACTCCCGGGGCCCCTGCGCCAGGAGTCTGGGGGGAGGCAGTCCCGGGGCTTCGGCAGTTGGCTCGCCGGCCCCCTCCCCCCACACGCTGCCAGGCACATGACCGGCTAGAGGGGTGGAGGCCGCCAGGCTGGGCCACCGAGCGGCAGCGGCCAGCGAGCGGCGGTCTCCAGCACCCCTATCCCGGACTTCGGCCCCGCGCCCCAGTGGGGCGGGCGGGGGAGGGGGCCCCCCCGGCGAGGAGGAGCAGGGACGCGGCGGGGCGGGGGCGCTCACCTCCGCCGTTCTTGTAGCACAGGTAGGGGAAGCGCCACACGTTGCCCAGGCCCACGGCGAAGCCCACGCACGACATGATGAAGTCCATCTGGCGCGTCCAGGTCTCACGCGGCGGCACGGCCAGGCGGCCGCCGGGCGCCCCCAGGCCCGAGGGGCCGTCGCCCTTGGCCGGGGCCCCGTCGGGCCCGGGCGCGATCAGGGGGCCCTTCTTCTCGTCGCCGGACACGCTGTAGATGCCGTTCTCGGCGCTCTTCTTCGCCATGGCCCCGGCGGGCCGCGCGGCCGGGCCGGGGGGCGCGGCGCCTCGCGGGGGCGGGCGGGCGGGCGGCGGAGGGCGCCGGTGGCGCTGGGGGGCCCCGAAGGCGCGGGCCCGCCGGGGGCCGGGGGCGACCGGGCCGGGGGTCGGGGAGGCGGGGCGGCGCGGTCAGAAGCAGTCCACGAAGCACTTGAAAGTGAGCCTGAAGAATCTCATGTGTGTCGGGGGCCCGGGGGCGCGCGGGCGGCGGCGGGGCCCGGCCGGGCGGCGGCGGCGGCGGCTCCCGAGACTCTTGTCCGCGGCTCGGGCGGTGGCGGCGGCGGCGGCGGCGGCTCGCCGGGCCCGAAATTCAGCCTAGCGGGGCGCGGGCGGCATCGGGCGCCCACGGTCTGCAAGCGGCGGCCGGAGCAGGGGCCTGCGGCCCGCGCCCCCCGCCCCGGCCCGGGCCGGCGCGGCTGCCCGGCTCGCTCGCGGCTCCGGCGGTGGCGGTGGTGGCGGCGGTGGCGGCGGCGGCGACGGCGGCCGGGACGCGCTCGCCCCTTCTTCCCGGCGGCGGCGGCTCCAGCCGCTCTCGGGGCCGCGGCGGGCTCAGCGACTCGCCACCGCGCTCCGACCGTCCCTCTCTTTCCCGGTCCGAGCGGCTGCTGCTTAAGAACCGACTCCCGGTGATGTCACTGTCGCCCCACCCCCACGACCAGGCTGGTCCCCCTCCCCCCCCCCGTCCCGCCCTCCCCGTCACTCCGCCCACCTCCTCCTTCCCTCCTCCCGAGGAGGAGACGCCACTCCAGCGGGAAGCAGGATGGCTGCTACCTGGGGCGCCGACCGGCACGTCCTTCCCGGGGACCGAACCGCGCCTGACCCCGAGCTTCTCTGGGCCTGGCTCCGTCCCAGATCGCCCCTCCTAACCTGCCCTTCCCGGTTCTAGGAAGGCCACTTCCCTGGCCGCCTTCCAGCCATCCTTGCCCTCCTTTCCTCTCCCCCCGCCCCCCTCCTTCCAGTCTGGCCCATCCCTCCCGCCCTTCTCTGACTCCCAGCTAGGGCCTGGGCCAGTGCTGGGTATCAAGGCCTACAGCTTCCCCGCTCCCTGCACCAGAGGGCCTGCAGGCTGCTTCTGCCTCCTGAGGGTGCGGGCTAGGCTGGCCGGCCAGGGAAAGGCTGGACCGGGGCTCCTCGGTCTCCAGGTGTGCTGGGGAGGCGGGGGGTGGGCTCTGCCAGAGGCACCGCCCTGCCTCGTCCTGGCATTCAGCTCCGAAACCCTGGAAGCTGCAGGTCAGCGTCCCAGCTCTTGGAATGAGAAGGGTCTCTGAGTCTCCCAAGTGGGCAGAGACAAGCCTGCCCGGCAAAGCTGCACACCGTGACCGAGGAGGGGTCCTAGGGACCCTCGCTGCCCCCACCTCTGCCAGACAGCGCGAGATTCAGGCACGAGTAGGGCAAGGCTGCCCCCTGGTGCCTGTCAGGTGCACAGACCCTCCCCAGAAGGCCTCACTGGGAGGCCCCGACACCCCCGACCTGTACAGCTTGTCTCCGGGGACCTTCAGGCCTCCCTTTAGCCAGGGTTTTGGCGGCTCCCCTACCCGCAGCTGAGCAGCCTGTTGGGAACTTTGCAGAGTGAAGAGCAGCCATGGGGTGGGGAAGGAAGGGGTCACTGTCTCGGCCTCGGGACGTGAAGTGTGCCCCCGCCCCCCACCAGTCCCAGACTCTCCGATCACCAGGCTGCAGTCCCCAGATGGCTCATCCTGTTAAGCTAAACCCTCAGCCATCCGGTGGCAGCTTTATGAAGAAAATCGGTTCTGGCCCGAGCCAGATTGAGCCTGCTGGGTGAGGAGGGGCCGCCCCTCCACTTGGGGAGCCCGGCAAGGTGGCCTGTGCTCGGGTTGGGTCTTGGGTCGGGGTTCGAGGTATGGGTAGGCTTGGGGACGCTCAAGATGGCGGAGTGGCTCTGTTCATCAAAAGACCGGAACTTGAGTTTTCTCTGGTCCGGTGTCAGACTGAAGCTGGTGTGCAGGCAGAGGCCACTGAGAAGTGTGTGACCCGTGGTGGCATGGAGGAGTGGGGCCCACGGGCGAGCAAGGACAGAGGGGAAAGCCAAGTAGCCCGGCGAAGCACAGGCGCCGCAGCGCGCAGCCAGAAGGCAAGGGGAGCCCGGGAAGTAGGCCGAGGATCTCATCCTGGCGGGAGGGGGCGCGGGGGTGCTCGCGGGAGGGAGACCGTCCTCCGCCCTGGAGCAGAGATCAGAGGGCGCCCTGACAAGGAGCGGGAAGTGAGGACGTGGCCAGGTGCAGGGAACCCTTCCGAAAATTTAAGGTCTTGCTTGTACAAGGAGCCCGGTGGGGAGAGAAGGCAGTGGCTGGAGGGGGCGTGGGCAAGCCGGTGACACTTTGGGGAAATGGCTGCCGCTGCAGGGAGGACAGAGGGCGAATAGGGCAAGGCCTGGGAAACCAGAGGAAGGCCTTCGAAGGAGCCAAGGGTGGGTCTCCTCTCCCCTGGGAGGGGAGGCAGGTTCAAAGGCCAGTGGAGGAGTGTGAGTGAGCGGTCACCATCAATGCCTGGGAGAGATCAGAGGCTGCTGGGAGGGAGGGCAGCTGGACTGGAGGGGCCAGAGGGAGACCCAAGGGAGAGGTGAGTGCTGAGAATGCCCCCGTGGGGGCTCGGGGGCTCTAGGACCCAAGCTGGCACCCCTTCAGGGGGAGCTTTCCTGGGGTGTCTTTAGACCCTCCTTGTAGGGGCCTCCATTACCTGGGGAGTGCAACAAGCCCCCAGACCAGACTTGACAGGACTGCACCTTCCCTCCCCCACCCGACTCCAGTCTTCCCCAAGCAGGTAACCACGGTACCCCCCAACCAACCCCCACTCTCCTGGGCCCCAGTGGCCTCCTCCTCTCGGCCCCGGCAGCCACGCTGGACACATCTCACCTGTCCCTCCCCATCTGCCCTCTCTGGGCTTTTCTCCTGCTGCAGGCAGAGCAGTGCGCCCCCGGAGCTGCCCTGCCCCTATGCCCCACGCCGGGCCCCCTGTCTGGGCCGAGCTGCCTCTGACCCTGCACACTCAGCTTGGCTGCCACCTGTCCCGGGGAGGCCAGAGAGATGGGTGTGCAGCTGCGGGACTCGAAGGTCACAGACAGGTCCTTGCCTCCGGCCAGGATGAATCGACAGGAGTTGCCCGGGACTCTGGCTCGAATCGTGTTGCCCCAAGCAGCGTGTGGGAGCTTCCGAGCAGATATAAGGACAGTCAGGGTGCTCCTGCGGCGGGCGCTGACCCCCTGGACAGGACACCAGCGAAGGGGGTCTCAGCCTTGGGGGGGGGGGTTTCCGGGGCTTTGAGAAGGTATATCTTGCCACCATCCCCTCCCCGGGCGGGAGCTACTGGGGGTGAGTGGGGTGCTGTGGGTCCGGAGACCAGTCCCCCTCCAAGCCCTGTCTATGCCTCCGCGGCTCCCGCCAGGCCCCTGTGTCCCTGGCTCCTGAGCGCGTGAGGGCATGGGGTTGGGGGAGCTCTGGCTCCAGCAGCTTCTAAGTGAGAAGCAAGGGGTTCCTGGGCCCAAGGCAGCGTGGGCTGCCTCTCAGAGCCCACTGAGGCTGGAGTTGTATGAGGAGCTGAGGAGGAGGGGGAGGGGAGGAGGGGAGAGCTGGAGGGAGGGCAGGAAGGGAGTGTGAGCCCAAGGCCCTTGTTGTCCGGGGAGGCCTGGGAATTGGACTGTGACAACGGGGGCTGCTGCAGGGCCCGCAGGGTCTCAGGTGGCCGTGGCCTGAGGAGTGGCTCCATGGGGGGGGGTGCTCCCCACCCAGGCGTGGCTGCTTAACCCCCAGGGCAGCAGGAGATAGGGTGGGGGCACAAGGAGCTTTGGAATTAGAATCAGCTGGGAAGAAAGGCTGGCGTCCTCCTTGAAGGGCTTAGTGCTTTCCACCACTGGAGAAGGGAGATTGGCCTGAGGCCACCCCCCAGGGCTGGGATCGGAGGCTTGGGACGGTCCCCAGCACTAGGGAGACGCAGTCTGAGCCTCCTCCCCCTGCACACAGGCAGGCCCGGCTCTCCCTGATACCGACACTCCACACTCGAGTCCTGCATCGGAGAGCCTGGCTCGGCGGCTCCATTCTGACCTCACACTGGCCAGTTGGCCTCTTCCTTCCAGCTGCTGTCTTGGCAAAGCCTCCTCAGATGGGAACCCCCTCCAGCAGAGGGACTGCCCCCGAGCCACCAGGATCCCTGGCTGCACGCGCCGCCGGTGCCGCTGCGCTGCCGTAAACGCAAGGATCCATTTGACCTTCACTGCTCACCTGCATGCAGCCAGCCCCCTCCGCCCCACATTTTCGTTCTATCAACCTCAAGTATTTTCGGCACTTTGGAGACGGTCTTTGAGACTCTATCTACACCGCTCCCTTCCCAGCGTTGGCCTCACTGAAATAAAGCTCTGTCTTTGGATTTCGGAGTGGCTGAACTTGGTCTGTTTGGGCCTCTCGATCAGGTCCTCTTGCGCCACCGCGCCCTGGCTCTGCATTCTTACAACGAGCAGCCACTATGCACGTTGTTATGAACCCAAGTCCATGGTCCGAACTCAGATTTCCTCTGCTTGCCTCGAATGTCCTTTCTCTGCCCCGGGACCACACTGCATTCGTTGTCACGTCTCCTCTTAGACTTCTGCATGTTTAGCCACCCGGACAGTTTGGTTTGTCTGGTGATTTTGTCAGGGGGGGGACGGGGTGCCGGTTACAGAGGGGAGGAGCCCCGCGTGACTCCGCCGTGCGTCGGCCTCGGGCACCTGGCTGGGGTGGCGCTTGTCCTTCAGGTGTGTCCACTTTAACGTGAATCTCCCCGCTTCCAGTCCACTCGTTTCCTGGTGACTTCCAGTGGCCCCTTCCCCCCGCTCCCCGTCCCGTTCAGCCAGGTGGCTTCATACACTTGTGCTACACCGAGATCCTCCGGTCGGTGTGCATTCCTTCCCGGGATCCCCCAGCTTCCTGAAGGATTATTTTAAAAATTGTGTATGTTAAGCTTCACCCTTGCTGCCGTCCACTTCCCTGGGTCTGGACTCACCCCGGGGCCCCGCCGCACATGATTCCCCTCTCTCTACCCCCTGGCAGCCACCGATGTGTTCCCTGTCTCCGTAGTTTTTGCCTTTTCTGGAATGTCATATAAAGAGACTCTTACAGCGTGTCGCTGTTTCCGGGCTGTCTTCAGGATGCAGGCACTGTCCGCAGTTCCGTGCCGGGTTTTGTGTAGAGCAAAGTTTTCAGCTCCTTTAGGTAAATGGCAAGGAGCACGATTGCGCATCCTCTGGCCAGAGTAGCTTAGTTTTGTCAGAACCCGGCAGGCCGTCTTCCGGCGCGGCCGTGCCATGTCTGCGTCCCCGGCAGCCCTGGAGGAGAGCTCCTGTTGCTCCACGCTCTAAGCAGCATTCGGCGTCACCAGTGTCCTGCATCAGAGTCGTTCTCCATGTGGCATCTCCTGGGCAGGCGCCTGGGTGGCGCGGTTAAGTGCTAAGTGTCAGACTCGGGCTCAGGTCATGATCACGTCATGATCGAGCCCCACATCCGGCTCTCTGCTGTCCTCTCTGGTGTCCTCGCAGGGACCGCGTTAGATCCTCTGTCCCCCTCTCTCTGCCCCTCCCCTGTGCATGCGCACGCGTGCTCTCTCTCTCAAAAATAAACTTTTCAACAATTGTTTTGCACTTCCCTGTGGACACAAGATGTACCTCTTCCTATGCTTATTTCTCATTTGCATTTCTTTGTTGTTGCCCATTATTTAATCGACTTGTTTGTTTTCTTTTGTTGAGTTTTAAGAGCTCCTTGTTTATTTTGAAGTCTTTTTCAGAGACTTCCCACCAGTCCGCGGCTGGTCTAACAGTGTTGTTTCCAAAGCAAACATTGAAAATTTCGATACAGTCCAATTTGTTGTGTTTTCTTTCATGAGCCATGCTTTCCACATTATATCTAAAAACTCAGGGTGCCTGGGCGGCTCGGTTGGTTAAGCATCTTACTCTTAAAATTCTTTTTATGTTTTTATTATTTTATTTTATTATTTTTTTTAGTATTTTGTTTATTTTTGATACAGAGAGAGACAGAGCATGAGAGGGGGAGGGGCAGAGAGAGAGGGAGACACAGAACCGGAAGCAGGCTCCAGGCTCTGAGCTAGCTGTCAGCACAGAGCCTGACGCGGGGCTCGAACCCACGAACGTGAGATGTGACCTGAGCCGAAGCCGGAGGCTTAGCCGACTGAGCCACCCAGGCGCCCCTTATTATTTTATTTTTGAGATAGAGAGAGAGAGAGAGACAGCGCGAGCAGGGAAGGGTCAGAGAGAGAGGGAAACACAGAATCTGAAGCAGGCTCCAGGCTCTGAGCTAGCTGTCAGCACAGAGCCTGATACAGGGCTCGAACCCAGGAACCATGAGATCATGACCTGAGCCGAAGCCGGACGCTCAATTGACTGAGCCACCCAGGAGCCCCATAAGCATTTTACTCTTGATCTCAGGGTTGTGAATTCAAGCCACGAGTTGGGCTCCATGCCTAGTGTAGAATCTTCTTAAAAATACGTAAATAGATAGATAGATAGATGATAGATAAAGACTCATGGCCAAGCCCAAGCGAAGACAGATTTTTCTCCTGTTTTCTTCTAAAGGTTTGGTAGTTTACATTTAGGCCTGCAGTCGACTTTGAGTTAAGGTTTCTGGAAGGGGTCCCCTGGAAGGATTTTGAAAGGCTCTTTATCCAAACCACTCAGCACACGTGTGCATTTTGAAATTGACGTCTACGATATTTCACCAGATGTTCAAACAGTTGCAAAAGGTGTGCTTTCTGGTGTCTTGTCAATACTGTTAAAAACCCCCAGCCGCGACAGCACTTCTGACGGGAGGCCAACGGCATTAAAATCACCCACTGACCTGATCCGTGTGTCCATCTCAAACCCTGATGCCTCTCTTCTTTCCACGTTCCCTTTGGAAGGAAGTTCTTTTCTTCCTGCCTCCACTTTTCATCTGCTTCCGTCTTCCTCCAGGCGGGCAGCCTTTTATTACTCATGCTTTGTATTTCTCTGAAACACAAATGTACATAAATGTAATTCTGTGACCCTGGGGCTCTGATAAAATTCCTTCCGGCTTGACCAGAACAGCAGCGGTGGCTGAGACCTGCTGACGCATGACTGTTAAACAAGCAAGTAACGTGGGGCTCCAGTTCGTCCATTAGTTCAGGTGTCCGTGAACGAAGAGGACTTCCGTTCGGTGAGGGACGAGGCTCAGCACTGGTTCCACTCCTAGGAATAGGAATGAGCATGCTGCCGAGGGCTGGGACCCCCGGAACCTTCCTGAGTGAACCGGGGGTGGGGGGTGGTGGTGGGAAAGGGTGGCGGGCACAGGAACTGGAGGGACCTTCAGAGACAGGGGGCAGCTGAGTTCTGGAAAGATGATTTTGGAAAACCTCTGACTGCCCTGTGGACCTTCTTAAAAGACTTCGTGTCAGGGACACCTGGGTGGCTCCGTTGGTTACGTGTCTGACTCTGGATTTCGACTCAGGTGGGGATCTCAGGGTTGGTGAGATCGAGCCCCGCATCTGGCTCTGTACTGACCACATGGAGCCTGCTTGGGATTCTGTCCCCACCTCTTTCTCTGCCCTTTCACTGCTCATGCTCACTCTCTCTCTCTTTCAAAATAAATAAAGTTAAAAAACCAAGACTTTGCGTCATGCCAGGGCCTACAGACAGACCCCTGTGAGTCTGTGAAGCCTGTGCAGCACCGACTGGTATGGATGTGCTCCTGTCAACAGCCAGAGCGCCTGTCCCCCCATCCCTGGCAGGGCCCGGACCGCCTAGGAGGGGAGCCAGAACTGAGAAGGGACTGGATGGGAGGAATCCACCAATTGTTGCACAAAGGGTTTTATCCAGTCACCGCACACTTATTTCCTGAGCTGGTTCAGCAGGGGCACTTTCTAGGAGCGGATTCGTAGGTGAGGAAGACAAGACGGAGAAGGTGATTTTGCAGTGGGGTCTTCTGAAGGCAGGGCAGGCACGGTGATGTACTAGAGACTGGGCGGGGGAGGCCTGTCTGAGGAGGTGAAGTTCGAGCTGAGACTTGACAGAATGAGGTGAGGGAGCAAGCCAAGCAGATATCTGAGTGAAGAGCATTCCAGGCAGAGAGGCAGTGAGTGCAAAGGCCCTGGGGCAGCTGCATGTGTGGGGTGTTCGAGGGCCAGTTAGGAAGCCAGTGTGGTTGGAGCTGGCTAGAGCTGGTTGACCAAGGGGGAGACTGGGTGGAAGGGACCAGAGCAGCGACAGGGAAGGGGGGATCACGCAGAGCCCTTAGGCCACGGTAAGGACTTGTGCTTTGACTCATGGCCCAGAGAGCTGTGGAAGGCTCTGGAGATCTGGTGACATGATCTCAATATAGGAAATGCTCTGGCTGCGGGGTGAGGAAGAGACTGGGTAGGACGGGTGGAGGGTGGGGTCAGAGAGCAAAGGGCCCCCAGTGGGGAGGCGGTTGCCAGTCCTCCAGTTGAGTGCTGATGGGGGCTCAGGCCAGGGTGGCAGAAGTGGCAGCGCTGGATGAGGGAAAAGCCCTGAGAGCGTGCAGAGAGCTATGTCAACATGTGGGTGAAGAGACTTCTGGGCAGGAACACGGTGGTGCAAAGGCCCTGGGGCCGGCCCAGCCAGCCGCCAAGGGGCCGGAGCCGGCAGGAACCGGCATGAATGACTGAGGAGGGAAGCGGTGGGGGCCGGCGCCGGCCGATTGCCTTACAAGGCGCCCTGCAGCGCCGCGGCGGCGCTCGGCCACCACCGCAAGCTCGGTCGCCAGCGGCGGCCGGCGGGGGCGCGCGCAGAGGGGGCGGGTCCGGCGGGGCGCCGGAGGGGGGCTCGGCGCGGCGGCGGCCACTGCGCGAGGCGACGCTGCGGCTTCGGCTCCAGGTCCGCACCCCGCGCTCCCGGGCGCCGGCGCGCGTGGGCGGCGGCGCGTGGGAGTCCGGGCCGCGGCCGCCGCAGCCCCGCGCGCCCCCGCGCACACCTGTCAAGCCCGGCGTGGCCCTCGCAGCTCGGGACGTGGGAGGCCCAGGCTGCCGAGTCCTTCCCTCCCCGAGGCGCCGCGTGGGTGGCCGTGGCCGTGGCAGGCGGCTGGGCGCGGGGGTCGCAGGTGCTTCTTGGGAGGGTCGGTGGCCTGAGCGGCGAGCGCCTGGGAGCCCTGCGCCGTGGGTGGCAGGTCGGGGCCTGGGGGCGTGGGCGGGCCGTCTGTGGGCGCTGTGGATGGGGGTGGGCCCAGAGGGGATGGGGCGGGGGTGCACGGAGCCTTCTGGAAGGCGGCCGATCGTCACTGACTCGGTTGTATGGAGGCAGAGAAGGGGTGTCTGGGCGCTGATCGCCGTCGAGGTGCCAGGGTGGGGGGCTCCGGACCTCGGCCCCGTATCTGGGAGGGGAGGCAGGTCTGCGGCGGCCTCCCCGGGAGTCGCCCACCTGGGAGTGCGGGCCTGGGCGGTGGGGGAGGGGCGAACGCTGCCCGGCTGGGGGAGGTTTACGTGTTTCTGAGCAAGGCCGCCACTGACGGTGGCTTCGCCCAGGGGGCCTCCCTCCATCTCTGTCCGACCCCCCACAGACATGCTGCTTCTCAAGAAACAGACGGAAGACATCAGCAGTGTCTATGAGATCCGGGAGAAGCTCGGCTCGTGAGTGTGTGTGTGTGTCAATGAATGTAACATGTGTGTGTGTGTGTGTGTGTGAGCGAATGTGTGAGTGTGGGGGGGGTGGACGGGCGGGATGGGACTGGCAGGGCCTCCCCACCTTCTTCAGCTAGGAGGGCCTTTCCCCCTGGGCACCTCTGCTTTCCCTCCCCTCCCCCTCCTTTCCTCCTCTTTGCCTCTCCCCCCTTCCCTTCCTGCCTCCCCCTCTCTGCCTCAGGGGCGCCTTCTCTGAGGTGGTGCTGGCCCAGGAGCGGGGCTCCTCACACCTTGTCGCCCTCAAGTGCATCCCCAAGAAGGCCCTGCGAGGCAAGGAGGCCCTGGTGGAGAACGAAATTGCCGTGCTCCGCAGGTGCGTGCTCGCCCTTGCCCCTGGCCAGGCTGCTCACGGCTCAGGCCCGCAGTCCGGCGCCCTGGGGCAGAGCGCCCGGCCTTTTCAGCATCCCCAGGAGCCCCTGGCCCGGGACTCTGCCTTGCTGGACCAGGCAGGGGTGGCCTGTGGTGGGGAAGGGGGGCAGAGGATGGAGGGAGAGGAGGGGGAGCAAGCCTTCCCTGGGGGCCAGGGACAAAGCACTCGGGGCCCCGAGAGGCCCCGAGGGAGCTGCGGTGGCCCATGAGGGCTTTTGTGTTGCCACTGCAGGGTCAGCCACCCCAACATTGTGGCTCTGGAGGACGTCCACGAGAGCCCTTCCCACCTCTACCTGGCCATGGAGCTGTGAGGAGGGCAGGCTGGGCAGGCGGGGGCTTGGGCTGGGTGGTGGGTGGGGGGGCTGACGGGCCTGAATTAGCCGAGTCCTCACTGCCCCCAGGGTGACAGGGGGTGAGCTGTTTGACCGCATCATGGAACGTGGCTCCTACACGGAGAAGGACGCCAGCCACCTAGTGGGCCAGGTCCTGGGCGCCGTCTCCTACCTGCACAGCTTGGGGATCGTGCACCGAGACCTCAAGGTGCCCGCCCGCCCGGGCCTCGCCCTTCATCCCTGTGCACCAAGGGTCTGGGGCACTCGAAGGTGCCCAGCCCCGGGGGCCGTGCCAGGTCTGACCTGGCACTTTCTCTGGCGCCCGTGTGTCACAGCCTGAAAACCTCCTCTATGCTACACCCTTTGAGGACTCCAAGATCATGGTCTCTGACTTTGGCCTCTCCAAAATCCAGACCGGCAACATGCTAGGCACTGCGTGCGGGACCCCCGGATATGTGGGTCAGTGAGGGGGGTGCGCCAGGAGACTCGCTGGGCCCGAGGGGGCTGGGGCACATGGTGCCAGGGGGAGGGTGGACGGGCGCGTGTCCGTCTGTCTCTGGCCCCCAGCCCCGGAGCTCCTGGAGCGGAAACCCTACGGGAAGGCTGTGGACGTGTGGGCCCTGGGCGTCATCTCGTACATCCTGTGAGTGAGCGCTGGGAAGGCTCCTCTTCTGCCTGCCTGCCTCCTGCTGGGTCGGGGAGGGCCCGGCAGCCGGGTGACTCATGTGTGGGTGCCAGGCTGTGTGGGTACCCCCCTTTCTACGACGAGAGCGATCCTGAACTCTTCAGCCAGATCCTGAGGGCCAACTACGAGTTTGACTCTCCCTTTTGGGATGACATCTCAGAATCAGGTGAACTTGAGGCTAGCCCCGAGCTCGGGGAGGGGCAGTGACGACGGGGGGCAGGGATGGGGCGGGCTGACCCGGCACCCCCACTCCAGCCAAAGACTTCATCCGGCACCTTCTGGAGCGAGACCCACAGAAGCGGTTCACCTGCCAACAGGCTTTACAGCATCTTTGGTGAGTGGGGCCCCCACCAAGCTCTCCCGGGACCGGAGGGACCCCACCCTCACAGACCCCCCTGCCACTGAGCCATGCCCTCTCACTAGGATCTCTGGGGACGCGGCCTTTGACAAGGACATCCTGGGCTCAGTTAGTGAGCAGATCCAGAAGAATTTTGCCCGGACCCACTGGAAGGTCAGTGTGGAGAGGGGCTGTCCCCGCCTCTCGGGGGGACGGCCCGAGTTGCCAGTGGCCTCTGTGGTCCTCAGAGTCTTGTGGCCATGGCCTGACAACCCTCTCTCCCCACAGCGAGCGTTCAATGCCACTTCCTTCCTGCGTCACATCCGCAAGCTGGGGCAGAGCCCAGAAGGCGAGGAGGCCTCAGAGAGGAGAATGGCCAGCCACAGCCACCCCGGCTTCGGGTCTGGCCAGCCCTCCACGTGGTGATGCCCAGGTGTGTGGGCGTGGGCCCTGCGCCCACGGGGAGCGGACTCCTGAGTGAACCAAGAGGGGGTGGGTGGGCTCCGCGTGGCCCAGAGCAGGGAGAGCCCCACCCAGCAGAAGGCTGAGGGCGGAAGGTGGGGATGGAGGGAAGGAGCCAGGGTTCTGGGAGAAGCAGAGGATAGAGGCCAGAGGGGGCTGGCACCTGCAGGGATCACAGGGAGCCCACTGCTGCTGAGACCTGAGACTGCGATCGGGAGGGGGGCGCAGGGCAGGCTGGGGGTGCCTCCTGACGGCCCCTTCCCCATGCTTCTCTCTCCTTCTCCCCCTCCCCCCCCAGGCAGATGCTGAGGCCGAGGGCGCTGACTCCTGGACTCCCTTCCCGCGTGGGTGTGCCCTTTCAGTCCCCTCTCCCCAGCCCCAGGACCCCAGGCTGGCCTCTGCTGGAAAGTTGGAGATGTGTGGGTGTGGTGCATGGTGCTCCCATGTGCCACCCAGGCTCCGCCCTCACCTAGGGACTGGCAGGGCACGTCCTCGGAGGCTCCGACCCACTCTCCCACCGCACCCGGGGCAGCTTTCCCCTGCGCGCCCACTCTGTGCTTTGCTGACTGTGGTGGTCCCGCTTGTGTCGTGGCCCTGCAACCCCCTCTAGTTTCCCCCAAATCAATAAAGAGAGACAGAGTAATGGGCCAGTGGTGAGCTGGAGGGAGGGCTAAGGGCGCAGCGGATGGATGTCACCTGTGGGAAGGAAACCAGGGAGGCTGGCCCCCTGCCCACGAGCCCCCCACCATGCGACCTTGCCCACTGCCCCCTCCCGTCACGGCAGGCAAGTTCCCAGTTGTTCAAGAATTTCCCGTCCCTGTCCCCCCACAGTGCCGGCGAGAGGTGGCCTGGGCGCCCAGCTCTGCCACCCTAGCGGTCCGGTCGGCCTGCATGTGGCTGTGGCTCCCTGGGAGAAAATGGAGACAGCTCAGGCCTTGTGGGCTGCCAGCTGAGGGGGGTGGGTGGCAGGAGGCCAAACGGGGGTGGGAGGAGCGCTGTCTCTGGGCCCTTGGGGACCGGCTGCAGGGACAGACCGGGACGGGCTCACAGGCAAGCGGAGGCCCGCTGTAGCTGGGAGGGCGACCAGAGCCCTGGGCCGTGTCCCCCAGCCTCTCCCTTCCTTCCCCCAGCTTTGCGTGGCCCTAGCCAGACAGAGGGCGGTTCCAGCGGGCTCCTTGTTGTGCAGAAGGCTAGGGAGCCCCAGTGTCAGAAGGCGGAGGAGGGCCTCCTGAGCCAGGAGAGGGCGCCACTGAGGCCCCGACTCTGTACTGTACTGTGGCTTTGGAACCCCTGTGCTCCAGGGTGGGGGAGGGGAGGGGAAGACTACATGGGACACTGAGGCTGGGTCGGTTATGGCTTGGGACGTGAAGGGCGGCGGCCAGTCTTCTGGCCTGTGTGGTGCCAGAACCCCATTCTGGGTGGGCCAAGGCTCCAGAACTCTGCTTTCCAGGACCCCAGGCGTCTCCCGGCCCTGCTGGGCC
>PISW01010745.1:18890-46964 GCA_004023785.1 Mungos mungo
GGGGAGTTGGGGGGAGGCCTGGAGCAGCGTTTGGGATTGGAGCCAGGGGGCTGGCTTCCACCGAGAAGCAAGGCGGGCACAGTGCGCCTCCAGATAGCTGGGGATGGGCCCAGCCCGGCGGGCATGCCCCCCATCATTCCCGGGCACACGAATAGGGCAGCTTTCTCCTCCTAGCCTCGTCCAGCCCTTCCTGCCCCACACTGCCCCATGCACAGCCCCCACGGGCCCCTGAGCCCAGGCAGGTCTGGGGTGGGGGGTGGGGGGCCGTTTCCTTTTCTGTCCCCATGGCTACTTCTAGGTCATCCTTCGCTCCAGGCTTTTGGGACGCATAACCCAGTCCTACCACGCCTGCTCTCCTTTCTCGGCCTGCGGTCCAAGGGACCTGAGGTGGCCAGCGCCGCGGCCAAGTCTCAACAGCTCCATCTCCCCGCCTCCAATGACCTGACGGGCCTCCCCTTAGCTCCCACTTGGGCCACTGTCATTCCCCGTCCTGCCACCTCTGACGTCCTCACACTGGACTCTCATGACACCTACCTGTTCTTGTTTTGTCCATCAAATACTGATTCGGCCTCTACTTTGTGCCAGCCGCTGGACGCATCGTGCGAGGCACCTGGCCTCGTGAAGGAGGCCCTGGAATGGAGGGGTGGGCTTACTCGGATGATAAGAATGACCTGAGGGGGGGAAGTAGTGTACTGGGTGCTGACGGAGCCTTGCTGGGGTCACCCGCGTTGGCAGATGGCCGTATCATCGCCCTGCGCGCTTGGAGCTTCAGCTCCGCCCGTTCTGACCGACGGTGCGATTTGGCCTCCGACCAGCAGGAGGCGCCATGGCTACATCTAAAAAACCGTCCATCAGCCCTCCCGGTTCTTCACCACCTGGGGCAGCTGCTCGAGACCGGTCCTCTCCTCCAGTTCCCCCCTCTCCCCCCCGCCCAACGCCCGGAGATCAGGTCCTGGCAAACTCCTTACGTGGGAAAGAAGTTCTGCCCTGCCCATCTGAGAGCCGGGAGATAGAGGGACCCCCAGGTCAAGCAGAGGCAGCATCCTTTCATCCCCCGAGGCCTTACCATCCGAGGGGGCAGTTTCTGAGAGGAAAGCTTTGGGTCATCTGGGTGCCTAGGCCGTGAATCTGGCCTCCTGGGAGAGAGGAGGGGCGGGTGCGGCCACAGGCAGGAGCTGGGAGTGAGGGGTGGAGGAGAGGGCGAGGGGGGTGCCTCTGTGAGCGCATGTCAGGCTTGCGGAACAACAGGGTAAGGGCTGGACGGCAGTCTGTGAGCGGTGGCGAGCCGCCAGAGGGGTAGCAGGTGCTGAGCTTGGACAGCTGGAAAAAGTGGGGCGCTGTGAGCTGGGAATGGGTCCAGGTGCCAGGGAGCAGCCCAGAAATGAGAGGTTCTGGACCGCACAGTGTGGGTCACACACTGTGTCTTGGTGGAAACCTGTGGGCGGCGGGGTTTCTGGAGATGCTCAGCCTGTGAGTTCACGCTGCCAAGGGGGACACCGGGTGTGTGTGGGGGGGATGGTCCTGGGAGCGCCTTAGGGACCAGTGATAGGCTGGGGGTGGGGACCGAAGGAGCCGTCCCCGGTGGCCCATCTTTTGGGACCAGTTACCAAGAGTGGTTCAATGGGTGGGTTTGGGGAAGAGATGAGATTGGGTTTGGACGTGGTAATTTGAGGTGCCCAAGGGGGCACGGAAGCAGAGCAAGAGGGCTGTGGATCCGGCTTTACATGGATGCCCTGCTGTATGCCAGGCACTGTTCCAGAGACCTCTCCTTATCATCTCCACTGTGCATTGGGGGAAATCGGGGCCCAGAGAGGCCGAGCAACTGCGCCAAGGCCACACAGCCTTGTGCTCTACCCTCCGGCCTGCCTCTGTGCAGGTGAGGAGGGCTCGGTGGGAGCCTGAGGGTGTGTGCGGGGACTTGAGGAGACGGCGTTCTCCACCATTCTCCGTGCGAGTGCGCGGTGGCCGTGGGAGGAAAGAGGGCGAGCCCTGGACCTCGGCTCCATTTCATTACATTTCTTGGGAAATGGGAACCTGGAGGTCTTTCCACAGTGGCAGAGGTGGAGCATGGGATGTGAGCCCTAGAAAGACCGCTCTGGAGTGTAGGGCGAGAGATGGGGTGGGGCAGGCGTCAGGGACGCCTGTCTGGGGGCGTGTGGGAGGCAGGGGAGGAGATGGAGAGAGCCGGTGCCTGGGCAGCCGACGTGGGGCTGGACAGGTGGAGAGCTCCTGTAGCGGCTGAATGCAGGGGAGAGTGTGAAGGACTTGAACCCAGGGGAGAAACAGGCCTGTTCGGGAGGCGGAGGGGCCAGTGAGGCCTCAGCCCCGCCTGCCAGCCAGCGCGTGGGCACACGGCAGCGCTCTAATCTCAGCTCCGTGTTCTCCACCGAATCTCAGCTCTGTCCGGGCAGGTCCTGCCTCCATCCCTGTCTCCTCAGGCGGGCAAGACATGAAGTGTGGACTACTTGGGAAATATCGAATAACCCGGTTTGGTTGATTGAGGGCAGTGGCGAGACGTGGCTATAGATTGACCTGGAGAGCGAACTTTCTCAAGAGGGCGCTGGGGAGCCATTGGAGGGCTACTTGGAGGCAGCGCGGTGACAGGATTACATTTTTGCTTTCGGGCGCCTGGGGGCTCAGTCGGTAGAGCGTCCAACTTTGGCTCAGGTCATGATCTCACAGTTTGTGGGTTCGAGCACCATGTCAGGCTCTGACAGCTCAGAGCCGGAAGCCTGCTTCGGATTCTGTGTCTCCCTCTCTCTCTGCCCCACGTCTGCTCACGCCCTGGCTCTCTCTGTCTCAAAAATAAATAAACATTAAAAAATTTTAACAAAAACCAAAAACAAAAAAAAAAAAAAAGAGAGAGAGAGAGAGGTTTTCAGTATTTTTCAACCCGATCGGACCCTTGGTGATAAATATCAAACCCTCATCTGCAGATCTTGTCCTGCAGGCCTTAGGGGGGTTCCGTAGTCCTCCCCAGGCCCGGGAGCCACGCCCGCCTCACACGAAGCCCCGCGCAGAGGCCTGATGGCTCCTTGTCAGTTTGTCCTTGTGGTTCCTTCATCTATTGCTTCCCGTCTTTTAAGTCAGGTCGTTAAGCGCAGATGAATTTAGAATTGCTCTAGATTTCAGGTGAGTTGCGTATTCGGTCAAAATGTGGTGACAGGCGTTCGGACTGTCATGCTTTGCCTTCTAGTTCTCCTGGCCTGATGGTAACACAGGCTGGTCTATCTTGTTTAATCCTTTTCCTTTCAGAGTTAGAATTCGTTTTATTTTTAGCGTGATATTCTTCACATATAAAATTCACCCTTTAAAATATACAATTTATTGGTATTGGCAAAGGTGTGCAACCGTCACCACGATCTAATTCCACAACATTTTTGTCACCCCCCCAAAATCCCTGTAGCCGCTAGTGGTCACTCCCCATTTTCCCCAATATCCCTGCCCCCCAGGCCCCCGGCAACCACTAGCCCACATTCCGTCTCTGCGGATGTGCATATTCGGATATTTTACAGAAATGCGACCATACGATATGTGGCCCTTTGTGTCTGGCGTAATGGTCTTGAGGTCAGCCCCACGGTGGCGCGTGAGAGTACTTCGCTTCCGCCTTTATAGTTGAGTGATGTTCTGTCGTATGGAGACACCACATTTGGTTTCTCCCCACGCCGATTAATGGACGTTTGAGTTGCTCCCACCTTCTGAGTGTTGTGAATAGTGCTGCTGTGAACATTTCTATGCAAGTGCTTGAATGGACATATATGTTCAGTTATGTTATTTGATAGCATTCACCTATGAAGTCTTCTGGGTTTGGATTTCCTCCATGGGAACATTAATCATTTTAATCCCAGTGTAGTTAACAGCGTTCTGCTCGTTTCCGGTGCACAACAGAGTGACTGATTCCCCAGCGCCGCGCCCGCCCGAGCGGGCTTCCCAGCCTCCCTGCTGGTCATCGCCGGTGTGTTCTCAGATGCGGCTAAAAGTCTGTTCCTTGCTTTGTCTCTCTCTTTTTGTTTTGCTCGTTTTTGTTTTGTTTGCCTTTTTGTTTTTGTTTTGTTTTTGTTTCTAATATTCCACATATGAGTGAAACCCTATGGAATCTGTCTTCGTCTGGCTGACGTGTTTCACTGAGCGTTATACCCTCTCGCTCCACACCCGTAGTTGCAAAGGGCGGGACCTCCTTTTTATGGCGGAGTAATAGTCCCCCGTGTATTTTTACCACGTCGGCTTTGTCTGTTCATCTATTGACAGACACTGGGCTGCTTCCATACTTTGGCTATTGTAAATGACGATGGTATAAACATAGGGATGCATGTGTTTCTTTGAATTAGTATTTTTGTATTTTTTAGATCAATATCCAATGGTGCAGTTACTAGACGGTAGGGTAACTCTATTTGTAGCTTTTTGAGGAAGCTCCGTACTGTTTTTCCAAAGTGGCTGCGCCAGTTTGCATTCCCACCAAGAGTGTGTGAGTCTCTTTTTCTGTCCGCATCCCCGCCGCCACTTGTTTCTTGTGTTGTTCATGTCAGCCGCTCTGACAGGTGTGAGGTGGCATCTCATTGTAGTTTTGCTTTGCATTTCCCTGATGATGAGTGTTGCTGAGCCTCTTTTCCTGTGTCTGCTGGCCATCTGGGTGTCTTCTCTGGAGGAACGTCTGTTTATTTCTTCTGCTGTGGGAACATTTTAAATTACTAAATCAGTTGCTTATTATAAGCCTATTCAGATTTTGTTTTTTTAATGTCAATTTTGGTTATTTGTATCTTTCTAAGAATTTGTCCATTTCATCTGAATTGTTTGATTTGTTGCCATAGAGTTGTCAAAACATTTCTGTAGCTCAGTAGTAATGTCCCCCTTTGCACTGATTGTGCTAATCTTTTTTCTCAATCACTTTAGGTTAAATCAATTTAGTTGACCTTTTCAAGGAAAAAACTTTTGATTTTATCAATTTTCTCTCTTTTTCTTCTGTTTTCTATTTCGCTCATTTCTACAGTAATCTTATGTCGGCTTGCTTTAGATTTGGTTTGCTTTTCTTTTTCTAGGTTACTAAGGTAGATCATTAGGCCGTTGACTTGAGATTTCTGTTTTGCCGGTAGAAGCATTTATATCTGTATCTTGCTGATTTTCTTTCTAGTTTTATCATAGTTGAATGGTCTCTTTCTCCTTTCTGTCAGTTTTTGCCTTAAGTGTTGTTACATGTGTATATGTTTATAACTGTTATATCTTTGTGATGCATTGACCACTTTGTGACTATGGAATGTCCCTTTTTTCTTTAATGATAGCTTTGGCCTTAAAGTCTATTTTATCTGACATTAATATAGCCACTCCAGCTCTCTTATGGTTATTGTTTGCATGATATCTTTTTTCTTTTCTTGTTTTTTTAAATTTATTTATTTATTTAGAGATGGGGGAGGGGAAGGAAGAGACGGATAGAGAGAATCCCAAGCAGGTTCCTCGCTATCAGCACAGAGCCCAACACGGGGCTCAATCCCATGAACCAAGAGAACCTGAGCCAAAATCAAGAGTCAGACACTCACACTTCTGAGCCGCCCAAACACCCCATGATATATTTTTCTATCCTTTTACTTTTAAGCTATTTTTGTCTTGAATCTCAGATTCGTCTTTTTAAAACAATGTATAGTGTTGAATCTTGCTTTTTTGAATCTCTGACTTTTGATTTGGGTGTTTAGACCATGCACATTTAATGCAATGATCAATATAGTTGGGTTTACATTTGCCATTTTGCTATTTGTTTTCTATATATCTCTATTCTTTTTTGTTCCTCTTTTCTTACTGCCTTCTCTTGTATTTAATATTTTTAGTATACCATTTTATTTTCTGTGTTGATTTTTTAACTATATATTTAAAAAGAATTTTTTTAGTTTATTTTTTGAGAGAGAGAGCAGCAGAGAGGCAGAGAGAGGTAGAGAGAGAGAATTCCAAGCAAGCTCTGAACCATCAGTATGGAACCTGAGGTGGGGCTCTAACCCATGAACCGCAAGATCATGACCTGAGCCAAAATCAAGAGTTGGATGCTTAACTGACTGAGCCACCCAGGCTCCCCTAACTATATATTTTTTGAATTACAATTGCATTACAATATGCCTCTTAACTAATCACAATACAGTTTGTATTCATACTCAATTTTGGTAAAAAGTAGAGGCTTTGTTCCAATATAGCAGCATTCCTTCCTTCCTTTTTGTGCTGCTGATATTATGTATATTACACATAGAGGTTATAAACCCAACAATACAATATAATGATTATTGCTCTCTTTATACAGTTTTATGTCTTTTAAAGAAGTTAACTGAGGAAATAAATATTGAGACTTTCATATTAGCACACATAGTAATAATTATTGTCACTGCTCTTCATTTCTTCCTGTGAATTCAAGTTACCAACTGGTGTCAGCCTGAAGGACTTCTTTTAGTATCCTGTAAAGAAGTATACTAGTGTGAATTTTCTTAGTCTTTGTATATTTGGGAGTGTCTCTCTTTTTTAACCTCCCACTTTTAATTGTTTTTAAGAATTCATTTTGAAGTAATCTCTACACCCAATATGGGACTTGAACTCACAACCCCCGATATTAAGATCATTTGCTCTACTGACTTAGACAGTCATGTGCCCCATTTAACCTTCAACTTAAAATTTTTTAAATGTTTATTTAGTTTATTGTTTTTTATTTTTTAATGTTTTATTTATTTTTGAGAGAGAGGGAGAGACAGATAGCATGAGCAGGGGAAGGTCAGAGAAAGAGGGAGACACAGAATCCAAAGACAGGCCCCGGGCTCTGAGCTAATTGTCAGCACAGAGCCCGACCCAAGGCTCGAACCCATGAACTGTGAGATCATGACCTGATCCGAAGTTGGCTGATCAACTGACTGAGCCACCCAGGTGCCTCGATTTTTATTTAGTTTTGAGAGAGATACAGAGTGTGAACGGGGAGGGACAGGGAGGGAGGGAGACACAGAATCTGAAGCAGGCTCCAGGGTCTGAGCTAGCTGTCAGCACAGAGCCCAACGCGGGACTTGAACCCTGAACCATGAGATCATGACCTGAGCTGATGTCAGACACTTAACCGACTGAGCCACCCAGGTGCCTCAGAAGTTTTTTAAATGTTTATTTATTTTTGAGAGAGAGACACAGAGCATGAGCAGTGGGGGGCAGAGAGGGAAGGAGCCACAGAATCTGAAGCAGGTTCCAGGCACTGAGCTGTTAGCACAGAGCCTGATGTGGGGCTTGAACTCTTGAACTGAGAGATCATGACCTGAGCTGAATTCTGATGCTTAACCAACTGAGCCACCCAGAAGCCCCTAACCTTCAACTTTTAAAAGGAAACTTTTGCTAGATATAGAATTGATAGTGTATTTTCCCAGTTCTTTCATTATGTCATTCCGTTATCTTTTGGCCTCTGTTGTTTCCGATGAGAAATTAACTGCTAATTTCATTGTCGTTCCATTCTGCATGGGTCTTTTTTCTCTTACGGCTTTCGGGATGGATTATCTCTGGCTTTTATCTTTGACTATGAAGTGCCTACGACTAGCTCTATTTGTGTTTATCTTACCTGGAGTTCATTGGACTTCCTGGGTCTGATTGATGTTTCTCATAAAATTTTGGGTGTTTCTGCCATTATATCTTCAAATGTTTATTTTGCCCCTTTTCTCTCTCTTCTTCAAAGCATCTCATTACACACATTTTATTTTTTTAAGTTTTTATTTATTTATTTTGGAAGACAGAGAGAGAGAGAAGGGGAGGAGCAGAGAGAGGCCGGGGCGAGAATCCCAAGCAGGATCCATGCTGTCAGAGCAGAGCCCAACACTGGGCTCGAACTCATTAACCATGAGACCATGACCTGAGCCTAAATCAAGAGCCGGACACTTAGCTGACTAAGCCCCCCAGGCGCCCCTGAAAATTGAGCATTGTGTATAATATTTTCCAGCGCTACTGATTTCCCCCTAGACCTTGTTGTTTTTGCTGTGTGTGTGTGTGTGTGTGTGTGTGTGTGTGTGTGGTCACTTGTTTGCTTGTTTGTTGTATAACTTTTCTGGACTAAACCTGTGAAATCTGTCCCCTACACTGTGCAGTCACTTGTGTCTGCCTTTTTTTTTTTTTTTTAATATTCTAGTTTAAAACCGTAAGCCTGGTTCTGTAGGGGCTGCCCAGTATCTGCCTAGCTTGGTGGCTGGCCATCGACTGGACGGAGACTTTCCAGACGGAAAGCTTCAGGCAGTAGGGCTCGTGCTGCTGCCGGTGGGTCTGCGCAGGAGCGGAGGAGTTCTCTGCTCTGTTTTCAGCTCTGTTTTGGGTTTTCTTTCCTCTGGGTCCTTAGGTGTCTCCTCTGTACGTGTCTGTGGCCTCACGATAGGCTTCTTCGTTCTCTGTTTCGCCAGGGACAGGCGCGCTGCACCCCCATTCACGGTCTCAGTCTAGTGGGCTCAGTCGTTGGCCCCCCCGGCCCTCCAAGGAGTCACTTGTGCTGCGAACGCCCATGGATGGGGGCATTACCCCGCCCTGCGGCCTGGGTTAGCCTTCCTCCACCTGGGCAGAGAGGCTGCGGGTCTTCATGGGCTGCCTTGCTCTCACAGAAGCCGCGTGCCAAAGCGAGCTGGGAGGGGTGGGTGCAGTCCTGGGCCAGAACGCCACAGATACCCGAAGTGCGGCTCCTCGCTTGATTGCATACTTTTGGTTGTTGTCGTCCAGTTTGTCCAACTTTATAGTTGTTTTCTTTCCCCTTAAGTGAACTCTACTCCCAACACGGGGCTGGAACTCACAACCGCAGGATCAAGAGTCACATGCTCTGCTGACTGAGCCAGCCAGGCACCCCCTTATATTTGGATTTTTTGGAGATTATTATTTTTAAAAAACTTAAAAATTTTTTAAACATTTGTTTTTTGGGGGGGGGGGCAGAGCACGAGTGGGGGAGGGGCAGAGAGAGAGAGGGAGACACAGAATGCAGAGCAGCTCCGGGCTCCGAGCTGTCAGCACGGAGCCCGACGCCAGGTTCCAAATCACCAACCATGAGATTATGGCTTGAGCTGAAGTCGGCACTCAACCGACTGAGCCACCCAGGTGCCCCGGTGTTGAGTTTGCTAAGTTATTTATGGATTTTGTACATTAACCCTTTATCTGACACGTCATTTGCAAATATCTTCTCCCATTCTGTTGGTTGCCTTTTAGTTTTGCTGATTGTTTCCTTCAGTGTGCAGAAGCTTTTCATCTTGATGAGGCCCCAGTAGTTCATTGTTGCTTTTGTTTCCCTTGCCTCTGGAGACGTGTCAAGTAAGAAGTTGCTGCAGTCGAGGTCAAAGAGGTTGTTGCCTGTTTTCTCCCGTAGGATTTTGATGGCTTCCCGTTTTACCTGTAGGTCTTTCATTCATTTTGAATTTATTTTTGCGTCTGGTGTAATCGGTCCAGGTTCATTCTGCAGCTCGCTGTCCAGTTCTCCCCACACCATTTGCTGAAGAGACTGTCCTTTTTCCTTTGGATACTCTTTCCTGCTTTGCCAAAGATGAGTTGGCCGTACGTTTGTGGGTCCATTTTTGGGCTCTCTACTCTGTTCCATTGATCTGAGTGTCCGTTTCTGTGCCAGACCCATACCGTCCTGAGGATGACAGCTGTGTAATACAGCTTGAAGCCCGGGATTGTGATGCCTCCGGCTTTGGTTTTCCTTTTCAGGATTGCTTTCGCTATTCGGATCTTTTCTGGTTCCATACAAATTTTAGGATTGTTTGTTCTAGTCTGTGCAAGATGCCAGTGGTATTTTTGGTGTTATTTTGATAGGGATTGCTATGCCTAAATCCTTTAAACTAAAAATTTCAGCTCGTGGCTCTAAATTCTCAAGGGCAAAATGTCCCTTTTATTCCCTGACTTCAACCCAGGTCCAAGGTCAAAATAAGCAAATATGCTCACCTCTTTTAGTCATCAATTGTAGTAGTTTTCTGCTGCTGTTGTGTCAAGTTGCCACAAATTTAGTGGTTTTTCAAAAATGTTTTATTTTATTTTTGAGACAGAGAGAGAGCGAGACACAGAATCCAAAGCAGGCTCCAGGCTCCGAGCTGTCAGCACAGAGCCCGACGCGGGGCTCAAACCCATGAACCATGAGATTATGACCTAAGCCAAAGTTGGACGCTTAACCGACTGAGCCCCCCAGGCGCCCCTCAAGATCCTTGACTTAATCACACCTGCGATGTCCTTTTTGCCACGTAAGGTAACATATCCATAGGGGTGGCCATCTTGGGGGCCGGTACTGTGCGAACTACACTTACTGACAGCATTGTCCTTCAAGAGTGCTGGCTTTATGTGGGGGCCGAGGCCTCACCTCCTGGCTCCCTGGGGTGGCGTCGGAGAAGTACAGGGAGAGGGCGTCCGAGGAGGAGGGCGGCCTGGGCTCCTGCCCCCTGGGGCGGGAGCTAACTCAGCAGCCGCCTCACTCCTCTGGACTCAAGGGCCCTCGTTGTTTCTGACCTTAGAGCCTTTCCCTTATTTTCCCACCAGCTCAGCCGTTCATTCCAACGGTTTGAGGGGCTCCGGTGCAGGAGGGTTTCCCTGGACACACGGTCCGCACTGCTCCGAAGTCCTCACTGTGCCCTCTTGCCCTGTCTCCACGGTTGTAAGGACCACTCCAGCCTCGGTGTGCGAAGGCACCAGGGTCCCAGAGCTGAGGCCAGGGAGCCGGGGAGGAGCCCGCCTCCTCGGTCAGGGGGCCCAGCGGCCTCCGTGGGTCCTCCCTGCCCCCATCCTGGGACGCCACAGTCCAAGGACCAAACTGCACACTGTGTCAGCTAGAGGGACACAAGTCTGCCCCACCCCCCGCGCGGCTCACGTCCTTCTGTGGCCCCGGTCGCCTCACACTGAGGCCTGTCTCTGACTGCGCACTGAGTCTTGGGGCTCAGCCGCCAAACCCTGTGGTCACGGCTGGATCCCCACTCCCCTGCCCTGCCCACAGCCCCAGGCACCCAGCCCCACCGGGGTCTGTTTAGTGTCTTCCTCCGGCTCCTCCAGGAAGGCAGGCGTCTTTGGCTCACTGCTGTGTCCCAGGCCCTAGCGGCGTGTGGCCCAGAGCCGAGGCGCCGTGGGTCATGAGTGGATGGGCAGCTCGGCAGGAGGCTGGGCCAACAGGCAGAGTGGGTTCAGATGGGGAATAACGCCATGGGGGCGGCGTGGCGCTCGGGTCCCCCCCAGCCCAGCAGCGCACAGCGTGCACCACCTCTCCCTCCCACCTTCCCCAAACCCTCCACGGTGCTCCCTGCTCCCGAGGCAGCGCTCTCTGGTCAGTATCTTACATAAACTGTTTATTCACGAACAATTCAAGAAAGCAACTGCGGTGTGGATTCCCAAGGGTGAGATGGATGGTGCCCGGGCCGGGTGGGTAAGCAGGCTGGTGTGCGGGAGTGAGCACTGACGCATGGACGCGCGCGCCGCCCACGAAGAGCGCGCGCTGCCATGAATGACTCTGTATGTGCAGCTTGGCCCCTTCCCCACCCCCACCCCCACCCCACCGTGGCCATGTGGGAGCCACCGCAGCAGAATCCAGGCCTTCTTCTTTCCCTTCCCCACCCCCAGCCCTTGCTCCGAGACCCCCGGCTCCTCTGGCAGCACTTTGAGCACCCTCAGTCACAAAGAGCCCCAGTGATCCCGTTAAGACATCTGGGGGAAGAGGGGAAAAAAAGCATCTTTTCAAATGTCAAGTGGATAAACAGGGCGCCAGATGTGTGGCCAGGAACCCGCTCGGCAGCTCCCGGGCCAGCGCCCTCCCCTGTGGTGCCCAGCGAGGAGCCGCCCAGAGAGGGGCTGTCTGGGGCACCTCCAAGCCCTCGGCCCCAGACGCCCAGTCCCGTGGCGGAGAAGCAGGGAGGTGACCACACTGGTGGAGAACCCCCTCCCCATAAGCAGCTGTCTGGGGACAGGGATGGTCTGGGAGCGGGTCCCTGCACGAATGAGGTGGCCAGGCCGGGCACACGCCCAGGAACAGGCAGCCATGTGGAATGGTCCCTTGGAATGGGAATCCCCCCAACCCCACCCCCAAAAGAAAAAAGTAACAGTCGCAGAAGAGGCAGGTTCTGGAGCGTGGTTCCGCCTGAAAGCGGCGCGGGTCAGGCTGGCGGCCCCGGGCCCTGCTTATAGGCACATTTAATCGGATTCCCCCGATGGTTTACGTGGGTAGGGTGGGTCCCTCCCCAGGCCACCCTGGAGGGGCTCCGGGCTCTGGCCTTTCCCCCACAGCCCCCCCATGAGGTATTGCGCTCTCCCCCCATCCCCAACTCCCTGCCTCCCCCTTCCCCTCCCCCCCACGTGGGTGGTCAGGAGCACCCATGGGGGGTGGACCGGGGCCCTATGTGGGGTCCAGCTCAAAGACACCATCGCTGGTGGGGGTGGTGAAGAAGGAGGGCGGGTCGGAGGCAGCAGACCCCTGCCCCCCGCTGCTGCGCTCCCGGGCGCGCCGCTCCTCCAGCCGCAGGCTGCGCTCGAAGTCCAGCAGCTGCCCCATGAAGTTGAAGTTGGGTGAGATGTTGGACTTCTTCCGCTTGACCAGGTCGTAGGCATCGTTGAGTGAGAGGTGGCGCTTCTGCATGAGGTAGGCCACGGTGACGGTGACAGAGCGGCTGACGCCTGCCAGGCAGTGAACGAGCACCCCGCAGTTCTGGGACAAGGCCTCATCTAGATGGGGGCGGGGTGGGGGGCGGTGTGATGTGCGGCCCGCTCCGCACTCTGGGAGCCAGGCGGCGCTGGCCAGCATTGGCCTCGGAGCCCTGTCTGGCCCGAGAGGTCCAGGGGCTTTCGCTGGTGGCCTCCGGGAGCTGGCGTCAGCAGTACCTGACCCCAGAGGCGCCGGTCCAGTTTTGGGCTCTGCAGATGGCAGCTAAGTGCATCATGGAGCCCTCATGGGGGAGTGAGAGAGGCCAGGATCCGGGCTTGGGGGAGGCAAGGGGAGCCCGAGCGGACTCACCAATGAACGCGATGGCCTCAGGAAAAAACTGGGACAGGTTCTGGCTCCAGTGGTCTGAGATGGGGATCTGCTTGTAGTGAAACTCGCCGTTCTTCTCGAAGAGGTTAGGCAGGTTGGGGGTGACGTTGAGGATGTAGCGGATGCCCAGCTTGGCCAAGCTCTCCACGTTGGCCGAATCCCGAGCACTGCCCAGGTAGAGGTTGGGCAGGATCTGGACAGGGAAGGATGGAAGCAGCCCCCCTGGGGGCGGCGTGGCACCCTCTGAATCCAGGCCGCAGCTCATGGAGTCGCGGTCGGGCTCGGATTCCGCATCGGAGCAGTCAGAGCCCAGGCACAGGCCGCCCAGCCCCACCACTGGGCTGGGCACTGGTGCTGTGCTTGGGCCACCACGGCTGCTGAGGCTGGTCTCACACAGGTGGGGACACTCTGCCTGGAATCTGCTGAAGCCACCTGGGAGGGGACAGGGGGACAGTCCTGTCGATCTGGCCACCCGGACAGCCAAGCACCCCTGGCTGGGGATATGGAGATGGCCCGAAATGACTCCAATACCCGCAGGGGCTTGCAGAGGTCCCCAGAGGGAACTGAAAAGTCAGCAACCTGGGGTGCTTGGGTGGCTCAGCTGGTTAAGCGTCCGACTTCGGCTCAGGTCATGATCTCACAGCTTGTGAGTTCGAGCCCTGAGTCAGACTCTGTGCTGACAGCTCAGAGCCTGGAGCCTGCTTTGGATTCTGTGTCTCCCTCTCTCTCTCTCTGCCCCTCCCCTGCTCATGGTCTGCCTCTCTCTCTCTCAAAAATAGATAAACAGTTTAAAAAAAATAAAAAAAAAAAAGAGGAAAGGCTCAGATGTAAGTTCTCTTCCTGGGTGCCCCCTTCCATCCAGCTCAACCAGGAGCACCCCAAGAGGCAGGAGCCTGGGAGACAGCACAAGATTCCACCTGGATCGATTCAAAGTCCCAAGAAGTGAGCATCTCGTTCACGTCCGGCTATTTTTCCGGGCTCGGTGTGGGGCCTGGGCAGCCAACACTTCTTCACGTTTCTGTATTCCCGAGCGTTCAGAATGGAGCAAGGGCCCCATGACCCGCCTTGATGGGGAGGTGGGGAGCCGGCTCTGTGGGCTCCTGGGAGCCCTGTCCCTACTCTGGGCCTCTGGATGCGTGTTTGGCTCATCAAGGAGCCAACAGGCCTGTATTTCCACCGGCCCAGCCGTGACTGTGCTGGGACGGATCTCTGCTTCCTCCTGCCCTCAGGGCTTCTCTCTCTCTCTCTCCCCTGCCCCAATCCGGAGTCTCGCGGAGCGGGATTTGTCCTCCTGTGGCCCCTGCCTCCTCTGCCCACGGCAGAGCAGCTGCGGGGGCTGGTGACATCCTCCCTGGGAAATTGGGGGCCCGCACTTGGTACTCCATTCTCGAGCATCCCCTGAGCCAGTACAGGTCATCCCGATTCTCCCCATTTTCCAGACTCTGAAACTGAGGCTCTCCAGGGTGAAGGGCTTGCTCAGGGGTGGGGGGTACGGGGACGGGCTCTCACCTCGACTCTAAGTAAAATAAGGCAGGGCTTGCCCAGGGACGAATGAGTCAGGAGTCCCTCTGGAAGCTGTGGCCCTGCTTGCCTCCAGGGCCCCCGGGGCCTTCCCAGGCCGCTGCCCCCGCGCCGGCGCCCGCACGTACCCTGGAGGTAGTAGGCCAGGTAGCCTTCTTCTCGCAGCTTCTGGAGCAGGGTGCCCAGCACCGAGTCGGCCTCCCACGCGTCGGCCTCCGCCTCCCCGCGCCGGGGCCGGCCCCCGCCCTGGTCGTACAGGAGCACCGGGGCGGGCGGCGGCGGCTGCAGCGGCGGCCCGGGCAGCAGCGCGCGGACCGACAGGCTCCCCCGCCGCAGGCGGCGCAGCAGCAGCGCGGGCAGGGCCACGCTCAGCGCCCCGCCGATGCGCGCCGACTCGTACAGCTCGCGGCTCCGGCAGTCCAGGAGCAGCAGCCGAGGCCGCGGGGGCGACAGCTCCCGGCGCAGCCACAGGCACGAGCGGCCCAGGCCCTCCATGGGCTCGCGGCTCCCGGCCCGTCCGGCCGCCGGCGCTGCGGACAGAGGGAAGGCGGGCGCGTGAGCTCGCGTCCCCCGCGCCCGGCCGCCAAGGGGCCCAGACGGGGAGCCGACCCCGTGTCCTCCAGGCGGGCGCCGAGAGCCCCGCAGGGACGCCCCCCCCCCGCCCGTCGCTCTTCTCGCGCCCCCTTGCCACGGGGAGGAGGCGCGGAGAGGCGCCTCGAGCCCTCAGAGGCAAACGCCCGGCGCGGCCGCCCGCTCCTGGAAGGGAAGCGGGGGACGTCCTCCAGGAGAGGGAGGCCGGGTGTCTGATGGGCCCTCCGAGCGCCGCGGGTCCTTTCCCGGCCCCGTCTGGGCAGCCCGAGGCTCCGGCCGCCACCGCCCCCCACCCCGAGCGCACCCCCTTCGCGCGGCTCTCGCTTGGCCTGCCTGCAATCACTCCCCAGGTTCAAGCTTCCGACTTTGGGGGTGTGTGCGCCGCGAGAGGCGGGCCCGGGGAGTAGAGGTGGCGCCGAAGTGATGGGCCTCGGCTGGCCTCCTCGGAGCTGCCCCGGCCCCGGGGGCGCCCGGGAGGAGGAAACGGGAGGCAAGAGACCTGGATCGGGCGGCGGGCTGCCGCGGGCAGACGTCCGAGCCGAGGCCAGCGCGAGACGCGGCGCGCCGTCCCCCGGGAGGGCGTCCCGGGCCGGGCCTCCGGGGAGGAGGGCGGGGTGGCGAAGCAGGCGCGCACGTGGAGGCTGAGTCCCGCGCAGCTCTCCAGCCGGCAGCTTCCTGGCAGCGGGACCCAGCTTCCACCTAGGAAGCCGCTGCCTTTGGACGTGGAGTTGCCGTTTGGAGGGGCGGGGCAGCGGGGGCGGGCTCTGGGGGGCCGGCGAGCCAACGGGTGCCAGCGAAGCAGGCGGGTGGGCCCCCAAGTGGCGCGCTGAGCGGGGGCTCCCACGGAAGCGGGCCGGGCCGGGGGCAGAGGCCAAGGGCAGGTCAGGGGCCCAGCAGGTGACCAGCCTCGGTTCTTAGGCCCAGCGCCAGTAGGCCGGTAGGCAGCTGGAGGCAGGGGGAGGGGGAGGGATAAGAGCTCAGTGCCCCTGCCCCAGAAGCTGCTGCCCAGCCCCACTCACTCGTTGACCCCGGACCATCACGTCCTCTGGCTGAACCTTACAGTGACCCCATCCATATAATGGGCTCGTCACAGCCACCACCTGGGGCTACTGTGGGATGCCACTGAAATCATGGAGGGGAGGAGGAAGCAAGACCAGAAACCCACTGCTGTCTTCTGGCCCAACTCTGCCCAAGGGCTAGGAGGGCAGATGACAGTTTCTGAGCACCCCCCCCCCTCCAGTGGTTTCCCTCACACATGGCCCTAGGCACCCAGAACGCTGGGCCCCCAGTCCTAAACTGAGGTGCTCTGCTCTTAACCCTGTTGCTGTCCCAGGAGTCACCCCTGGCGTCTCCCTCTGCCTCCTCCCTGGTCAAGAGCCTGTAGTTTCTACTTAAAGTCATCTCAACACCTGTACTCTGCCCTCTGCTCCTTGCAGTGAGGACTTGGCTGGCCAGTTCTCGACCAGGTCCCGTCACAGCCTCGGAAGCTTTCTCCCGGCCTCCAGGGAGGCCTGTCTGCCTCCACTACCACTACCCTCCGCTCTGCCCTGCACCACATCACTTGTTCATAAAGGCTGGGGGCCTCCATACCTGCCATGGACCCAGGATGATGAAAAAGGCAGGACACACAGGGTCCCTGCTGTCACGGCACTCCCAGCTTAGCCGCACAGGTCAGTAACAGAGAGGGAGACTGAACAAGATAACGCGGGGTGTGATAAGTGTCCCTTCCCTGCTTAAAACCCATCGACAGCAAACAGCAGAGTTGAAGGAAAACGTACAGCAGATAAGATAAAGCTCATACAAATTAATCAAAAGGTTAAGACTCCGATAAACGGGCAAGGACCGAGAAAAGACCGCATGAGGGAAGAAACGCAACTGGGTAGAAGACCTCTGGGGCAAGGTTCGAGCTCAGGTATGGAGGGAAGGCAAATCAAAAAAAACCCAAGGTGACAGTAGAAAACAAGGTAACACTTCCCACCTAGCACATTGGTAAAATGTTCTCATAATGAGTACACCCAGTGTGGCCAAAGGTGTCGTGAAATCAGCCTGCTGCTCTCTTGCTGGTTTCTGGAGGATTCTCCGTGTGGCCCTTCTGGAAATCAGTTTGGTAATATGCATCCGGAGCTAGGGAGAAAGCCACACACTGTGGCCACTTCTGGGAATCTGTCCCGAGGAGCTAAGTAAAAGAAGGCAGAGCTATGCACACAGGATGGGCACCACAAGAGCGCCAGTAAGGCTGGCGGGACATAAACCCGTGCAAGGCTGATGCTTAGGATAATTAAGTTCAGGGCCACTGATGAAGACTCCGTTCTTCATCACAGGAAGATGAGAAAACCCAGGAAGTAATGCTAGGGAGAGGACAGGTTGGAGGCGGCCAGGCCCTGAGGGGGCCTCCAGTGCCCCCCCTCCTTCCCTCCCTCCCAGCCCCAGAGGGCTGCCCGCCTGGGACTCCTCTCTGGCTATACAGCCCACCTTCGACCTGGCCTCTGGGATGAATGAATCCTGTTGCCCGCCTGTGGGGATCCAGGGGCCTTAGGGAGCTGGGCTGTGCCTTCCCGCTCCCCAGCCCGGGCCTCCCTCCTCCCTAGCCTGTTCAGATTCTGCTCCTTTTCCAGACCTTTCCCCTGCCAAGGCACCCTCCTCTGAGTGGCCTTCCGTAGCCTTCTTTGTCTGTGCCCCAGGTCCCTGACGCTGTAATGCCAGGGAGCTGCAGATTCGGAGGCTGTGGCCAGAGCAGGGACCCACGCACCTTCCCCCCTCAACTCGAGTGTGCTCCAGGGCACGGGCTCTGTCTTCTGTCCCGTCCTGTCCTTTCCCTCACATCCTAGCTCCCAGAGGCAGAGGTGGGCTGCCACCAGGACATGGGCCTCAAGCCACTGCAGCTGGGGGAGGGACTCTGGGGGAGGCCAAGTTGAAACCACCAAGACCTTCTGCAGTGTGCCCGCTGGAGTGCCTGGCTTGGCCGAGTTGTGGCCAGTGGCAATGCCTGACCCGGAGGTGGAGTGGGCCAGGCGGCCAGCCACCCTATCGTGGGGAGTCAGTGTGGCTGGAGAGAGAGTTGTCGACCCCTTGGGAGGTCGGAGCTCCCGAGGTGCTCAGGCATGTTTTCTGGAAAGGGATCCCTGAAGGAAGTGAGGGGAGCCCGGCTGGGAAGAGGAGGTGGGGGCGGCCTGGGGGGTGGGAGGCAACTTCAGCGCTGGTGGTGGGAGAGGAAGCTTGGCTCCAAAAAGCTGTCCCGGAGCGGGGCTGTGCCCGAGCCCGCGGCTCCCGGCGCCTGAGCAGTGGCTGCGCGGCGCCTCGCTCCGGACCGCCGCTGGCAAGCCCACCAACCGGGAGAAAATGATCAGGAGGAGGGGCCGTGTTCAATCTCGAAAGTGAGTACTCGGTGCCCGGCGCCAGCAGCGCCCGCTGCGCCAGCAGCAGGACAAACTGGAACCTGTTGCCACCTCCGCACTGCGGGGCTGAGCGCAGCCAAGCCCCCCCCCCCCCCCCCCTGACCCTGACCCGGCCCGCCCGCACTCGGGGCTCCCCTTAGCACCTGCTCTGGGCGCCGGCCCCGCCCCGAGGGGCTGGGAGCAGGCCGGGGTGGGGGAGGCAGCGCCCGGCGCCCGGCCTCGCGGAGGCCCCCACGGCGGGTGGAGCCTGGCCGTCCGCTCGCTCGCCGCCGGGTAGGAGCTGAGCCTGCCGCCCCGGTCCCGCCAGGCGCCCCCAGGCCTCCGCCCGACCAGGCTGGTGTCCCTTGGAGGCGGCGGGGACGCGGAGGCCCGTAGGCCCCGCGCGCGCCGTGTGCGCCCTTTGGTCTCCGGAGCCTCTGGAGAGCGGCGCCCCGACTCACCCTCTACCCCTCACCCCGAAATGCAGGGTTCCCTCCGGGCCGAATGGCAGGATTTCGCCTGTCGCGGCCCAGTCACATGGCCAGGAGCACAACTCCCAGCGCCAGCGTTCCTGCCAAATCCAGTGTCTTTTCCACCAAATCCACTTTCCGCTGGGGATAGCTTTCTGCTTTTCCTGGTCGGTCTCGTTGCTGGACTGGGAGTTCCTCCAAGGCGGGAGCGGCCCCAAGCTGGCCCCAGCCCCCAGTGCAGGGCCTGGCGAGCGCCCGGCGCTCCCGGAAGAAATGCTTGTTAACAAAGAAGGCGTGAATGAATGAAACCAATTGTTGCACGAGGAAGCCCTGGGGGTGCTGGTCCCGCAGTTTCTCGCCGCGGTCACCCCCCGCCCCCCCGCGGCCAGCACCGGCACACAGGCGCGCACACGCAGACAGGCACACACTCTTGTGGCGGACTCTGGTCCTGGAGCCGACCTACTACGTGCCTGCTTGGCAACTGGCGTTCCTTTGGTTCCAGCTGGGCTGCCTCCATTTCAGTGCCTGCCTCTCCCTTCCTCCTCCCGCAGCCGACATCTAAGTACGGTACCTTGCACCCCAAGTGCCTTCTTTATCTCTTAGGGAAGGGGCCAGGGCAGTCGCTGGGGAGACAGACTCAAGGTCTGTTTAGGGAGGACCCTACGGGGCCTCAGCGCGGTGAGCTGCTGCTGCCAAAGGCGAGCAAGCCGCACCTGGCAGGGATGCCACCGACTGCTGCAGCCTCTAGAGCCCGTGTGCCAGGTGTCAGGGGTGGCAGTGGCGTGCTGGGGGGTATTGGGGGCGATCAGCGATGGGGGTGGCGAGCGTAAATCCAGCAGGTGTGCGTACATGCTGGGGCGTGTGAGTGTGCACGGGGAGGGGGTGGATGCTAGAGGTGTGTGCCTGGGGAATGGGCCTGGCTGTGGGGCGTGGGGAGTCGGCTGCTGGGGCAAGAGTTAGTTTTGGGGCTTCACTCAGGGGTAGGTGGATTGCAGTGTCTCTGGGCTGGGAACGTGGGTGGAGTGTCTGTAATGAGCATATGGGGAGTTGGAGACGGTGGCACCGTGAGGGGAGCTGTGTTAGTGCAGATATGGCAGGGATATATTGGGTGTGTGTGTGTGCGCGCGCGCCTGGGTGTGTACTGAGGCATGGCAGGGTCTGAGATGGGTGCTAGCCTGAGTTGGGGGCAGTGGTGGGTGGTGGGCTAGGGGCTGCTGCTATGTTCACTGCAGGGACTGAGTCTGCGGTGCGCGGTTTACGCGCGCGCGTGCAGGGGACAGGGGGGTGCACGGGCGGGATGCGGGGGGTGTGCGGTGGCAGGATCCAGTGGGTCTCACGGGGGCGCGTGCGTCGGCCCCGTGGGCTACGCGTTGGCAAGTCTTTGGGGTGCAGGGTGGAGGAGCTCACGTCGGAGGGGGCGGCCGGGCTGGGTGGGGGTGGGGTGGGTGGCTGCCGGGGAGCCGCGTGCTCCGCTCACCTCCGCTCACCTCCGCTCACCCCGGATCCGCTCGGCTTCCAGCGCCGGCTCCGCGCGTCGCGGCCGGGAAGTTTCCGAAGCTCAGGCGGCGGGAAGCGCCACCGCCGCTGCCGCCGAGCGTCACCGGAGCCTCAGGCGGCGGCCTCGCCTGGAGCCGAGGGGCCGCCGCCGCCGCCGCCGCCGCCGCCGCCGCAGCGGAGGGAAACTCCAAATCCCGCCTCCGCCGCCGCCTCCTCCCTTCCCGTCGCCGTCTTCTCCGCCCCCTGCCCAGGAGGGGCGATGTCGCCGGCGGCGCGCAGGGAGGGAGAGGGGAGGGAACCCGCGGCTGCCAGGCGTCTCCCTCCACCTCCCCCGCCCGCCTTCCTCCCACCTGCGAGACTGTCCGCTCTGGCCGCCGCGGACCCTCTGTGGGATGCTCGTGGCATGGGGTCCGCGAGCTTAGGGCGCAGGAGTGGGGTGGGGGCGCCTGACCTAGACAGGATCTGGGCTGGGGGAGGGTTGCACGGAAGACTATGCTGGCGCCTCTGCTTCCAGTGAGGGAGGCGGAGGAGCCCATGGAGGACCGGGCACAGCTTGGCCCCCAGGGCCACCTCCTACTGCCACACAGGAGAGGGCATAAGGTCCATCTGACTACTGCAAATCCCCCCCCCCAACTCCCAGGTCCCCTGCGCTGTCTTCTCCCATCCTCATGTATCACATTCTGGATAATAATAATAGCGTTCGCGCCCCAGTGCCTGGAAGGGGTGGAGCCAGGACGCAAGGGGAGGGCCTGAGAGGGGGCCTTGTCGCCAGGCCCGCTTCGCTTTCTTCTGCACCAAAGACCATAAGCATCTCCACCAAGGACCTCGTTTTGTCCTTACACGAGTCTGGGGGTCACAGGGGGTATAGCTAGGGAGACCGAGGCACTGGTTTCCTGGTGTCACACAAGTATGTGGTGGCAGAGCCCCACCGGGTTCAGGAGCCCCAACTGCCCGAGAACAAGGAGACTCAGCGGGGTCTGGCCTTGCTCACTGCTGTGGGGAGGAGGAGGCAGGGAGGAGCGCAGAGGGGCCTCCCACTGAGTCCGAGGGGGAGTTGGCCCCCCCTCCCTGGAATGGGGCACAAGGGATGCTGAGGACCAGCTTCTGGCAGGGTCTCCCGTGCCTCTGCTCAGGGATATCAGAGTGAGGCGAGGCCGGGCTGGGGCGACATCAAGTGGAGGCGGGCAGGGCTGGGATGCCAGCAGGTCTCAGGATGAGGGGGCGGCCAAGGCAGGCCTGGCGGCCTGGCTTCCGTCTGCAGCAGTGCTGAGTGCCCCTGAGTCATTTCCTGGAGAAGAGAGGAGAGGTGCAGCCCGGTCTCTGGGGCCTCAGTTTCCTCATCTGCACGGCTGGGGGGGAGGACCTCATGGTCTCCCAGGGCCCTCTGGGACTAGCCTTACTTAAAGTTCCAACCCATGAGGCTGGGCCCCAGCAGAGCCCAGCTGCCGGCAGACCCGCCTCGCCCTTTGGCCCCTTCCAGCGTCAGCATTCACTCACTCTCACAGCCTACTCCCTGCCCTGGCCCCTGGACCTTTCTAGGTTGTAGCTCCTGGCGGGTGCATCCACCAGGCAGGCCCAGGGAGCCGCAGAGCCAGGCTGGCGCTTTCTCCTCCCCTTCAGCGTCAGGGCTCCAGGGGCCAGTGTGGAGCCAAAGGACCAAAACGCCAGCGCACAGGTGAGCGCCCCAGGCCGCGTGGGGCCCTGCTGCTGGACCCCGAGCTTCTCTGACGGCCTGCCGCGTGTTGTGAAGTGACGGGGCCTCTGTGAAGACAGCGGCGTGTGCTGAAAACACACGGAGACCACGGAAGTGAAGGCTCTGTCTCATCCCCCCAACCCCTCCCCCGTGGCCCTGCCATTTGGGGCAGATACATGGCAGCTGTGCCCATGGCCCGAGGCCCGACTCGGCAGTCCTTACCTCCCCACCTCCATCCTGTGCTTAACTGACTCAGGGCCCCCCGGTCGGAGGGAGGAACATTTGGATTGAACGCTGCTGCCCCCACCCCTGCAAAGCTCCCGTCCCAGCCCTGCCACGGGGCCTCTGCTCCCCTGCCGGGAGAGAAGCTAGCCGAAATGGCCAGGCCAGGCCGAGGTGCTGGGAAGGCACAGGCCTGCTAGGCTTCAGGGAAATGGGGCCTCCCTCCTCATTCCCAGGGACTTAGGTAGCAAGGCCAGACTGTACCCTGTCGAAGAATAAAGTGCAGAATGTTCTCGAAGAGGACTTGAGTACCAGGCCAATTGCGTTGGAATCAAGGTTGTTCTGAAGACACAGCTGGGCCTCCATCTCCAAAGCAGCCAAGCCTGCGTGCTCACTCCTGTCTGTTCCTGACAGAAATCTCTGGCCAGGTCACCGGGCGGCCCCAAACCCCCCTCTCCTCAGCACCCCTGCCCGCTTTGCCACCAGAACCCCGAGGCCCACGGCAGGATGCCCCCAGAGCTGCCAGCTCTACACAAGACTGAGGAACAGAAAGATGAGCCTTGGTCGGGACGGAGAGATCCCGGCTCTGGGCACGGTGGGCCACGGGCGGAAGACAGCCGGAGCTGTTAAGGCACACCTTTTTCCGGTCCTGATTCCGGGCCACTTTCCGGGCAAGCACAGCTCTGAGGAGAGGCCTACCTCCTCTGGGCCCGGCACGGAGATCCTGCTCCCGCCTGGGGCGCTCTGGCACTTGGGCACGCCGCACCTGAGGATTTATTTCTGGACACCCATTGGGTGCTCCCGGAAGCAGTATCTGCAGCTGAAGCCGATTGCTCACGTGACTCCCCCCCCCCCCCCCCCCCCCCCGGTCCCCAGGCCACCCTCACTCGTCACTCCAGCTCCCAACAGGGCCAGGGCCAGACATTTTAAGCCAAATGGCCCTGTGGCACAGTCAGGATCTATACTTGCAGCTGAGGTGACAGGAGGGAGTGACACCAGGGGAGGGACAGGGGAGCTGCACAGCAATTGATTTCTGAGGGGCTGTGACCTCGGGAGCCATTAATACCCCCATTCTGGGAGGGCTCGGGTTCAGGTTCAATAACCTGGTTAACCGATTGAGCCACCCAGGCGCCCCTCAATAACCTGGTTATAACCCCCCTCCGGCCAGCGGTGCGGGCTCCCTCTCCTTGTCTTGTCCTCCGGAGAAGCAGTGCGCGTGTGTACATTTCAGATGATATAATCCTTTCACCAGGAGAGAGCCAGACGCCCACACCCGTTGGCTGGACAGGCAAAGGGAGGTGAGAGGGAAGAGGGCAGTCCTTCCAGCCCTCATGCTGCGGAAGGGGGAGGGGAGAGACACAGGTGGCTTCCTGGCTCCTCCAAGGGAAGTTGAGGGCTGAATGGGGAGGCGAGAGGGGCGCCAGAATGGCCAGGGAGATTGGGGGTACCCAGAGCCTGCGGGGAGTTGCCCCCCTGCTGTAGATCCCCATCCACCAGTTGCGCTGCGGGGGGTCCCTGTGAGTGGCCCACCTGCCTTTCTGGCCGCGTGTCTCCACATCTCCACTGGGAATGTGCTTCTCGGAGTTAGAGCATCTCATCCTGAGAAAGAAGATAATATATGATCAGGAAGGGAGGCCAGGCCCCGGATGGGCTCATTCTCACCCTTTGCCCTGACTCAGATGTCTGCAGGGGTGGGGAGGGGGATTGTGAGGGTGCTGTGGGTCCTCACCTGCAACCGTGCTCCTCGGGGGGTCTGCCCTCTTCCATCACGGGGCTGAGAACACAGCCCGGCTGCTTCCCTCCGCTGTGTCCCCCACGTCTCCTCTCAACACTGCAGGGCCCAGGCCGGGCCCCGTCAGCTCCTTGCACCCAGACCAAGGCCACAGACAGCCTGCTCGCCGGGTCATGTGCTGCCCTGGGGTCTGGGGGCACCGAGCACTGCTCTGCTCTTCTCCGTGGAGAGCTGAGGCCTCGGCCCCAGCCAGGCTGCAGCCTCCGTAGAGCGGACTGCTTGGGCCCTGGGGGCTTGGGTCTGGTCCCAGTCGTTCTTGGCCGGGGGGAGTGGGGGCGGCGCGGAATACGGCCAGCTACCCAGCCGGAGCAAGGAAGGAGGCAGCTCTTGGTTGCAGAGGGGCCCTGAGAGGTGTCCACACAGTCCGAAGCCGCAGAGAACCGGTTGCGGAGAGGGCCTGAAAGGACCGTTGAATCCAGGCCAGCCCCGCCAGGGTAGAGCCCTAGGCTGTGGCTCCGGGGTGACAAAGACAGGCCTGGGGAGCAGGTTCGCGCCAGCCCCATGAGAGCCTTTGCCTCTATCCCCCTTTCTTGGCCCCGCCCCCACCTCCCAGAGTCCCCCCCCACCCACTACCCCCTCCCCACTTTCCTGCTTAAGAGGTTTGCCACAAGGCAGGCTCAGGATATTTCTGCCAGCTCTACGGGGACTTTTCCTGCCTAAATTTAGAGAGCAGCTATTACCCCGCAGTACCTGCTTCCCACATTGGTGACTGATTTGCATCTTGCGAGCACCCAGTGTGGAGAGGAGAGCAGCACAGGGGCGGTGAGAGGGAGCGCGAGAGGGAAGGGAGGGCCAGGACCTGGTGGCCAGAGAGCCAGAGGGGTGGTTCATATCCACTGAGAGGTACGTGTCGGCGAGGCCTGGCCAAGAGATGTCCAGGTGGGAAGGGGACGGCCAGGGCCTTGTGCTCAGGGTCGGGCACACGGCCGGGTCCGCACAGTGGCCCTCTCCATGGGGGACCGTCGCCCTGCAGGCCCTTGGAGGCTAGGTAACATCCTCAGAGCCGTGTCCCTCTGTCACCGTGTGCCTCGGCAGCGTGAAGAGTCTCTGCTCTCGGTGCTTGCAGCCTCCTGTGGGGGGGGGGGTTACTGCACAAAAGGACCCCAGCCGGAAGGACCCCAGCCGCGACACCCAGCATGGGGTGGGCGCTCAGCAGCCGCCAGCCGGGCACTGTCCTCTCCCATAGCCAGCATCGTGGCATCACCCCAGAGAGAAGGGATGGGGTCTGTGAGGGCTCTGGGAGTCAGGGTTCAGCCCGGGCTGCTCTGGGGTCCCGTGTGACTCTGCTGTCCCCAGTCTGGAGCAGTGGCCTGAGGCTAATGCTCCCGCAGCGAGCCTCTCCTCACCGGACCTCCGCTCTGGGGCAGCTGTCGGCAACCACGAGGCTAACACAGAACCGGATGTCTCAACCTGGAAGACTCAGCTCTCGGGACCTGCCGTTGGGACTGTGACTGTGGCCTCCTGGCCTGAGCTGCCTGCTCTCCCAGGATCGGGTCCCCAAGGATACAGGCCTAGTAGGACTTCTCAGTGGTCTGAGCGAACTTTCTGTGCTCCACTCTCGGGGGCGGCTCCATCCACCTCAGCCTGCGTAGACTCTGTGGATTATGAGGGATGGAATTATCCAGAAGTTGTCTTCAGGAAGGGAGACCTGTGGTGCCTAAGAATGCTCTGTCCTTCTCAGCCAAGCCTACCCTTCCCCCGCGGCTCCCACCCGGTGCCCCCATGGCCAGCGCTGGCCCCTGGCGCCCCCAGCACCAGCCCCACCTCTGCCCAAACCCCTCACCAGTCCTTGGACCGCCCCCCCCCCCCCGCCATGACGTCCATGCCTTCGGAGCGCAGACAGTCACGTGGCCCGGCTCTCCTCTGACCTCTGGCATCTGGGGGCTGCTCATTCTGCCTCACCCACCTCCTGGAGCTCAAGGCCAAAGCGCATTGCTTTGCTCCCCAAGACTGCGGCTCCCAGGTGTGAGTTCAAGGCCCATGTTGGCCTCTGCCAAGTGTGAAGCTCCTGTCGAAGCCCAGGGCCTGTGAGCTGGTCCTCCTCAGCCCTTGCCCCTGGTCACAGATCCACCCCTGGGGCTCTGACTCTGGCTCACGGCGTCCTCCCCGGCACACCAGCCCTCATCCTCAAAGTAGCCGAGCTGAGCCCTTGCTCGTCACTGCTTCTCTGGTGGCCCCGGCCCCGTCTACACTTGGAACTGCACTGTCAGCCTGTATGATCCCTTACTTGCTCCCGGCCGCCTTCTTTCCCACGGCCCCCGGTGCCCATTGCCGGCCCATGCGTCTCCTGGAGGCCAGCTCGGGCCTGTCCCTCCCGGCGGGCACCTTTGCCACCCACATTGTCAAGCCCTTTCAGACTAGTCAGGTGAGAGCTGCCTGGACTTCCGGCCCTTCCCCGGTCAAAGCCACCAGCAGCCATGACCTCAGTCACCTGGCAGCCAAGCTTGTCCCTCAGGCGCCCGGTCTTCTAGCCCCCGCAGCCTCTGCCCCGCGTGCGTGTGCTCAGCCGCCCTCTTCAGTCTCGCTCTTTGTCACACTCTTGGGGCCCTCCTGCTGTGACACTGTCCTCCTCTGTCACCTGCTCCCTGGCCATCTGTCCCAAGCCTCACTCAGGCTCCACCGCTCCCATTCCGCTCTGTGTGACATCACTGTCTCTTGGGGGCCATACCCAGAGTTCCAACTGGCAACCGGCCATGGCCGCCTGAATGCCCCGTGACCTCACGGGGGACGCACTGTCTCTGCTCCAGTCCCCCACATCCCAGGGTCAGGGGCGAGCTCTGCCCCTCTCTCTGCACCACCGTCCCAGCTCCGGACCTTTATCGCTTGAGCTTGCAAGCGCATCACCGCTTGTGCCTGGCCGGGCCCTGCCCCCTCCTCACTGTCCCAAGCCTCCAGGCTCCGCTCTCCCGCCCTCCCCCCCGCCCCCCGTGCGGCAGATGCCATCACACTCCCCTCCCCCAGCGCCCTTCAGTGGCTTCGAGTGGCCTTGAGGAAGAAGTCCACAGGCCACAGCCCGTGGGCCTCCCCGGCCCAGTTCACTGCTGCCGGCGGCCGGAGTGCACCAGGAGGTCTTGGGTCCCTCTGCCTCATCGTCTGCACTGAGGAGGCGGGTCCCTGTGCCTTGTTGTAAGTGAGCTCACAATCCGAGGTTCGGGGTGGACCCGTCCTCAGCCCACTATGTCAGGCCCTCTGGCCAACGGGCAAAATACACTGCCACCACCCTGCCATCCTCCAAAGCCTCCACCTGCCATGCCCACTGCCCGTAGGCCCCCATCTGCCCGGCCAGCGCACACTGTCTTCCCTTCGCTGGGACCATCTGTCTCAGGCCATCTGTGGCCTCCCGGCCCTGGACCACTGTGGCCCGTGGCCCAGGAGCCACCTCTTTGAGTGGAGAAAATGTTTGGAGGAGAGGGGCCCCATCACGGTGGGAGTTGTCTGCTGTGCTCTGTACCCAGCACGGCTCTGAGTTGGGGCTCGGGCACTGTGCACGGACTCCGGAAGCAAGTGACTCCAAGCGCTTGGCTGAAGTGGCCGCTTAACTTCAACAGGAGCCCCAGAACCTCCTAATTAAGAAACAGAAGAACTGGGGTGCCTGGGGGGGCTCAGTCGGTTTAGCCTCTGACTCTTGATTTTGGCTCAGATCACGATCTCACGGTTTGTGAGTTCGAGCCCTGTGTTAGGCTCTGTGCTGGCAGAGTGGAGCCTGCTTGGGACTCTCCCCTGCCAAATAAATAAATACACATTAAAAAAAAACAACAACAGAAAAGCAAAGCTGGCAACCCGGGAAGGGACGGGGAGATGTGGGGTCACTGCGGGCTGCCCCCGCCCTGGCCGCCACGGATGCAGACGACGGGACTCTGGTGTTTTTTGCTTTTCTTTGGGACTCGCATCTCTGGCTCACCCCAGATGAAGGAGTCTCCCGGCCCCTCAGCGGCCTGGGAAAACTGCGGGTCCCT
>PISW01010746.1:0-46838 GCA_004023785.1 Mungos mungo
TCCAGATTTCAAGCTATGTTACAATGCTGTAGTCATCTAAACATTATGATACTGGCACAAATACTGACCCATAGATCAATGAAAAAGAATAGAAAACCCAGAAAAGGATCCATAGCTAGATGGCCAACTTATATTCAACAAACCATATCAAAGAATATCCACGGTAAGAAAGACAGTGTTTTCAACAAAAGGTGTTGAGAAAACTGCGTGGTGACATGCAGAAGAATGAAAATGAGGCACTTTCTTACACTGTAAAGAAAAATAAATTCAAAATGGATGAATTACCTAAATGTGAGATAGGAAACCATATGAATCTCACAAGAGAACACAGACAGCAGCCTCTTTGACTCTCACTGGAGCAACATTTCACTAGACATGTTACTAGAGACAAGAAAAACAAAAGCAAAATTCAACTTTCAGGACTTCATCAAGATAAAAGTCTAATCCACAGGGAAGGGAACAATCAATAAACGTAAAGGCAGGATACAGAATGGGAGAAGGTATTTGTAAATGATATATTTGATAAAGTTTTATAAAACTTATAAAACTCAGCACCCAAAAAAACAAATAATTTAATTAGGAAATGGGCAAAAACATAAATAGACACTCTCCAAAGTAGACAACCAGGTGGCTAACAGACACATGAAAATATGCTCAACACCACTCATCCTCAGGTAAATGCAAATCAAAACCATGATGAGATACCGCCTCACACTTGTTACAATAACTAAAATTAACAACAAAGGAATTAAAGATTTGGCAAGGATGTGAACAAAGGAGCGCTCACTCGCACTGTTGGTGGGAATGGTAACTGTTGCAGCCACTGTGGAGAGCAAAATGTAGGTTCCTCAAGTAGATAATAAGAGAACTAGCCTACAATCCAGCATTTACACTATTAGGTATTTACACAATGGAACAAAAATACAAATTCAATGAGGGATATGGACCCTGATGTTTATACCATCATTATGAACAAAAGACAACGAGACAGAGAGCCCAAATATCCACTTATTGATGAATGGATACCATATGCAAAAGAATGAAACTGAAACTTTATCTTAGAGTTCCAGTTCAAGATGGAAATATAGGAAGACTCTAAACTCCTCTCCTCCAGGAAATACAGCAAATGACACCGATTAATAGAAGAACTTCTCCTGAGTAGGAACGGGGGGCTGACTGAACAGCTATTGAAAAGAGAAAGAACAGCAAGAGAATAGTAAGAGAGATGGAGACATGTTAACAAAAGGAAATCCTACCCCAAAAGTGGTAAACAGCCACGTGGAGGGATAGTGCTGAGGGACCAGGAACAAATCCTGCCCTTGGGCACAGAAAAGAAGAAAACTCATGGGTTAAAAAGCAGCTAGCATATAAAAGAGATGATTTTAGAATACAGTCAAATGGTGGAAAAGCTGCAGGAAAGCTCTCCAGGTCAGAGGGATCAGGGAACAGCATTGTTTATATTCCCACTCCACCTAAGAAGTCTAGACCAGAGCAGAGTCCAGACTCCATAATGAGAAGGGTAAGTCATCTCAATGAGTTTGTGACTTCAGGAAGCCCAGTTTCCACAAGCCCGCAGAAGCCCTGGATGTACTGGGGCATGGGAAAAAAAAATCCATGGTTCAAAAGGGCTGAGGAACTGTGAGAACACTTTCTTCCCATCCCCCTTGAAAGCGCATCTGGAAGAAAGTCCAAAGCAGAGTGAGCTTGCAACCTTAGCAAGACCAGGGTCAACAAGCTTGTGCTAGCTACTCTGTGCTACTGGAACACAGAAAACAGGCCACAATATTGGTTTTTATTTAAATGCTGTTTATTTTTTCTTATTTGTATTTGTCTTGTTTTGTTTCTTTTTGTTGTTACCTTTGTTTCAAGTTCTCTTTTTTCTTTTTTTTTTTGTTCTTTCTTCTTTGTTCTTTTCTTTGTAAATGGTTTCCTCTTTTCCTTAGTTTATGTTTTCTTTTCAGATTTACTATTTTTTCTCTGTGGAAAACTGAGATTTAGAAGAATAACTAGCATATACAACCACAGCTCCAGTCATCCAGCAAAAGTCACCAAGCAAACACAGTCTGCAGAGGGAATAATATACATAAAACCACTCCTTAAACTTTAGAAATAGCCATTTCCCTTAATCCATAGGAAAAAAAAATAGAAATTTAAGCAAAATAGGAGACACACATTTATTAGTGTATTCTTCTATTTCCTCCATAAATGTCTATTTTGCAGTTCACAGGTGTTTCAACTTTTTAAATTTTCTTGGTATTTTATTCTTTTTGATGCAATTATAAATAAAATTTTTTCTTAATTGTCTTTCTGTTACTCTACTAGTGTATCAACTGCAACATTTTTTGAGTATTGATGTTATATCTCACCACTTTATCAATCCATTAATTAGTTCTATTAGATTGGTGTAGTCTTTAGAGTTTTTTATACATAAGGTCATGTTGTTGGCTAATAGTCACTGTTTTGCTTCTTCCTTACAACTTGAAAATCTTATTTCTTTTTTCCTAGGTTCTCTGGCTTAGACTTCTAATACCACATATAAAAGTCATGGCATAGCACATCCTTATCCTGTTCCTGATTTTAGAGAAAATCTCTCATCTTTTCACCTCTTAATATAATGCTAGCTGTGATCTTGACATAGGTGACTTTTATTATGCTGAGATATATTTCCTCTATACTCACTTTGTTGAGAATTTTTATTATAAATTGGTCTGGTATTTCGTCAAATGCTTTTACTGCAACTATTGAGATGATCATATGTTTTTTTTAATTTTTCATTTTGGTAATATGACTTATTACATTGATTGACTTGCAGAAGTTCAACCATCTTTTATTTCTGGAGTAAACCCCACTCACTCGTGGTGAATTATTTATCTAATGTATATCTGGTGATTTTCTAATGTATCGTCTATGGTATTATTGAAATTGGTTTGCTCATATCATGTTCAGACTTTTGAACCTGTGTTAATCAGAGATATTGACCTGCAGTTTGATTGTCTTGTAGTAGACTTGCCTGGTTTTGGTATCAATATAATTCCATCCTCCTAAAATAAATTTGGAAGTGTTTCTTCCTCTTTAGTATTTTGGAGACTTCAAGAAGGATTGGTATTAATTCTTCTTTACGTGTTTGGTAAAATTCACCAGGAAAGCCTTTTCATCTGGACTTTTATTTGTTGGGAAGTTGTGGTTATTGTATCAATATCTTTATTAGTAGTCATTCTCTTCAAATTTTCAAGTTTAATTTTTTTAATTTCTATTTTGGCATTGTGTAGTTTATTTTTTGTAGTTTCTAACTTTCATTTAAATTACAGTTAGTTAACACACACTGTAATGTTAGTTTCTGGTGCACAATAAAATAATCCAGCACCTCTATACAACATCCAGTGCTCATCACAACAATGCACTCTTCATCCCAATTGCTTATTTAATACATTTCCCCATTCCCATCTCCCTTCTGATAATTACCAGTTTGTTCTCTACAGTTAAGATATGTTTCTTGGTTTGCCTCTCTCTCTTTTTTCCTTTTGCTCATTTGTTTTCTTTCTTAGTATCCACATATGAGTGAAATCACATGGTGTTTGTCTTTCTCTGACTGACTTATTTTGTTTAGCACAATGCATAATGCTCTCTAGTTCCATCCATGTCATTACAAAGGACTAAATTTCATTCCTTTTTATGTCTTTGTAATATTTCATTTATATATATATATATGTATATATATATATATATATATATATATATATATATATATATCTTCTTCTTGTCAATTTTTCTGTCAGTGGACACTTGGGCTGCTTTCATATCTTAGCAATTGTCAGTAAGGCTGCTATAAATATCAGGAAACATGTATCCTTTTGAATTAGTGTTTTCATGTATTTGGGTAAGTACCCAGTAATGTGATTACTGGATCATTTGTAGCTCTAGTTTTAACATTTGAGGAAACTCCACGATATCTTCTATAGTTGCTGCTCCAGTTTACATTCCCTCAACAGTGCATGAGTGTTCCATTTCTCCAAATTCTTGCCAACACATGTTGTTTCTTGTATTTTTTATTTTAGTCACTGACAGGTAAGAGGTGAAATCTCATTGTAGTTTTGATTATCATTTCCCTAATTCTTAGTAATGATAAATATATTTCCATGTGTCTGTTGGCCTGTTGTATGTCTTCTTACAGATAATATATATTCAGGTACTCGACCCACTTAAAAAAATAGTGTTCCTTTACTCTTGAGAGAGAGAGAGAGACAGACAGACAGAGAGACAGACAGACAGACAGAGCATGATCAGGGGAGGGGAAGAATGAGAGAAAGACAAAGATTTTGAAGCAGGATCCAGGCTTGGAGCTGTCAGCACAGAGTCCAGTGCAGAGCTCAAACCCACAAGCTGTGAGATCATGGCCTGAGGCAAAGATGGATGCCTAAGCAACTGAACCCCTCAGGAACCCCTGGCCTCTGCCCACTTTAAAATGGAATCATTTGTTTTTTTGTTTGTGTTTGTGTTTTTGTTTTGTTTTATTTTGTTTTTTTGTATTGAGTTCTCTGAGTTATTTCTAATTTTGGACATGAATTCCTTATCTGATGTATCATTTACATGTATATTTTCCCCTTGAGTTAGTTGTGGTTTTATTTTGTTGATTATTTCTGTTACTGTTCAAAAAACAATTTTGTTATAGTCATAATATTTTACTTTTGGTTTTGTTTCCCTTGCTTCAGGAGACATATATTGAAATCTGTTAATTATTAACCAGTGAAATTAATTATTAGCTTGTCCATTCAGAGCTTTGCTTAAGATGTTAACTGATAGTTATCATTATCTCTAATATGAACATGTGTGGTAGACATATTTTCACAACTTGAACTTGGGATCCATAATCTAGCAATAACTTGTTACCCCAAGCAACTGGAACTTCCTGGGAGGCTAATGTCCATATAGAAGGACGAGTCAGTCCTTCTAAAACTATGGAAAATAAACTTCTGTAGTTACAATTTTTAAAAAATAATGCCTTATTTTATTCTTTACATTGCAACTTTATGGCATTTATGTTCATAGACTACAAAATCATACTGTAATTAAAGTGTAATTACTCACACTTGAGAAATTGTTTGAAAATAATGCGTGGTGTCTTCTATCTTCTCTCGGAAAATGTACAGTATCCATGAGTAAATTGGTGTATAAGAGAAAGGCTTTCTCTAGAGCATAGTATCACCAAGTTTTAGTCTAGTGCAAAGATGACAGAATTAACTTTAACCAAAATACAACATTTTTCACAGTGGAAAGGCTAGTTACCTAATTAACTGTGAATTCATGCTTATTAGCAAATATTAATTTGGACATTACTACCTAATGGCCTCAAACAAAATATTCAACCTGTTGGTGCCTTAGTTTCCTTCTCTGTAAAGGCGAGAAAATTAAATTACCTTCCTTATAATCAACAATACTATAATGTACAGTTAAAAATTGTGAAAAGGTTGATCTTATGACAGATGTTCTTATCACAATGAAATACATTTAAGCATCATCACCACAATGGCAACAAAAATATTGGCGTCAAGAAGTTTAAGAGGTTTAAATAAGTTAATACATGGAACATCCTTGGAACAGTGACTGACATATAATGTAAAATCAACAAAAAATAAAAAAATATGCTATAAAATACAAAGCAGAATATTTGTGAAAAACGATGCGATTTTATCCTCCTAATCCATGTTGTTTTACTACTAAATTTATTATAATTTAAGTCACAGTGTTTCATGTCTTTTGGAAGGTGCAGGAACACTGAAGGCTTGTTTTTGTTGGTTAAAAACACTTGTCTGGCAAGTTGTTGGTGGAATCAGGGGCACAAACACATAAATATATTTTGACGTTTTCACGATTTAAACTACTTCAGTACACAGCTACTTATGTAGCACTGTAAGCAGGTGCATATGAGTCCAAGAAAGTCTTTTACTATTTGTGGTTTATATTCTAGATACAAAAATAATTGAGGCACCAAATTTTCTCTATGTCTAGTAATTATGAATATCAGGTATGTATGATTTGACTAAGATTTTCTAACTCCATAGTTCTTGTAAATCATTACTAGTATAATCTATAGAAAATTTTATGTTGAACACTTTATTTAAAAATAATCTTTTTTTCTCATTTATTTAGTTTAATAGAGCAAAAAATCTATTTTTGAAAAAATGTCACTCAAGAGCACATTTTGTTTTGTTTGGCTACATTTTTATTTTCATATCTGCAGTGTCTACAGTATTTTAAATGGGAAAATCAAGTGAATGTGTTATTATAGTCCAAATCAAAGAGGGGACATGTATACTACTCAATTATTTTGGAATTAAAGTCTGTAAATATTAATGTATTTCCCTTGACAGCAACAAAGAAATTGTAAACAAACTTTCTAACATTATTACCACAAATACTGCAAGATCCTTATTTTACAGACCTGAAAGAAACTGAGTGCGTCAAGAGAAAAAGGGAATCTCTACCCTTGAAACTAGTTAATAATTCGCAAGTTGCCACAGCTAATTGGAAACTGCACATATGCAACCAAGTTTCAGGTTTTATGAAATAGATTTTACAGGACCCTGCTTACGCCTTAAAGCCCATAATTCCAATTCGAATGCTCCATTCCACTTAGATCAACACTATTTCGCTCATTGTCCTCACACAACTGGTCTCCAGACCTCCAGTATTGCTCTTCTCCAGTAGATTCCCTCTAATTTCACTCTTCTAAAATTCATGTCTCATCATTTTACTATCATTTGTAAATACCTGGGTCACAAAGGGGCAAGAGTTGAGGCTATAAAATGAACCCAGAAAGGAGGTGCCTTTGGAACATTTCTCACCTGCTTGGTCAACCACTTGAACTTTGATCATAGTGATCCTTTTCTGTAGCATCAGGGACTTGAGGAAGATCTCTTTCCCAGCCTCCTGTAGTCATGTGAAGGTATCATCTAGTCACCATTCAACAGTGAGCCCCAGGGTCTCTTTTCAGCCTCTTTGGTTGAACTCATATGTCATTGGTAGAACTGGTGTGTCATTATGAGATGTACCTTTTCCACATGCGACTCAAACTAATTTATGTATTTTATTACAACTATTTGCAAAAACTACACCTGTGCATCAAACCCTTGGGGAAGTTTACATTTGTTATCTATATGTGAAATTCACGTAGCTGTTAGTTATTATTTTTGTTACAATAGAGCATAAGACATGTGTTCTGACTAAGTGAAAGACTGAATCTTTGATGGACTTGCTCTGCTTGTTTGTATGATAAATTACATACTCCAAATCTCAGCTTGAGTACCAACCACCTTATGCTGGGAAGCTTCTCTGATCCCTCCTTCGTGGGGTTAATATTTTTCCCACAGTACCTTCTACCACAATGTGCTAATGATTTCAGAGAGCTAATAGCCACTAGATTTCATCAGACACCCAACAAATAAACTTGTCCTAATTAAATTAAGCCAACAACTGGATGGTGTCATAAAGATGGGCCATGATAACAGAGCACGATTTCTAAGATTTGTCACTTAATGACCATCATGGCTTAAGAATAACTTTTTAAAATAGACAAATGTCTGATACCTTATGTTTTATTTTTAATTAATTCCAAATTTACATAAAATTAGTATGAAAATAGTAATAGTACAATTAAATTAATATTATAATACTGCAATAAACCATTAATATACCTTTTGCCTAAATTCATCTACTAACTAATAATTCACCTACTATACCCCATTTGCTTTATCATCTCCCTGTTCATCCCTCTGTCTCTCTCATCAGTTGCACACATTATGATCTTTGTTTTTAAATATTTGATTATGTATTTCCAAAGAATATTCATGTTTCCCCATGGAATCAAAGTACAGTTATTAAATTCAGAAAAATGTAACAGATATAATACAATTGTACAAATATGTATTTTTTTATTTTTTTTAATGTTTATTTATTTTTGAGAGACAGACATAGACATAGTGTGAGCAGGGGAGGCTCAGAGAGAGGGAGACACAGAATCCAAAGCAAGCTCCAGGCTCTGAGCTGTCAGCACAGTGTCTGATGTGAGCCTTAAACCCACGAACTGTGAGATCATGACCTGAGCCGAAGTTGACCGCTTAACTAACTGAGCCACCCAGGTGCCACATATAATTTTACAAATATTTGAATGCAGAAGTATAAAAATTAAAAACTTTCCAGTACCAGTAAATTATTCCTCTGAAAGGATTGAATGAGTAACGACACACCATAGTATGAGAATTTGAGGGAAAATATTGGCATAGGATTCCTGTTTTAATTTATAGAGTGAAGAAAATAAAACAGTAGTACAAATATTTCCCTCTTCGTAGTTTACTGAGAGACATACCTCACATTCAACATTTTTTTTAGAGCTCTTGTGACATCCTTATTCCTAAGACTATAAATTAATGGGTTTAGAACAGGAGTGATTATGGTATAAAAGACAGATACAATCATGTCCTTCTCTGGGGTGTGGTAGGAGTTGGGGAGCATGTAGGTATAGACAGCAGCCCCATAGAAGAGGATGACCACAGTCATGTGGGAAGAACAAGTGGCAAAGGCCTTCTTCCGCCCCTCTGCTGAGTTCATCCTGTGGATGGTGAAGAGGATGAAAGAATAGGAGCTTGAAATGATCGTCACGGGAATAAGGAGCATGAGAACACAACACAGGTACATGAGTGTCTCATAGAGGGAAGTGTCTGAGCAGGAAAGCTTCATTACAGCAGGGACCTCACAGAAGAAGTGGTGGATCTCCCTGGATCTGCAGAAGGGGAAGGTCATGGTGATAGGCGTTAACATAAATCCATCCACAGACCCTATAAACCAGGAGGAAGACACCAAGAGGATACACACTCTATAGTTCATAAGGATAGGATAACGGAGAGGATGGCAGATGGCCACATAGCGATCATAGGCCATAACTGCTAGAAGGGAATATTCTGAACCTCCGAGTGTCAAATAGAGAAACATCTGCATCCCACATTCGGGGGCTGAGATCTTATTCACACCCATGACCTGATCCATGAGCATCTTGGGCACAGTGACACAAATGTACATCACATCCATGAGAGACAACTGGGTGATAAAAAAGTACATTGGGTTATGAAGGTGAGCATCACAGTATATCAAAAGGATCAGGATGATGTTTCCAGACAAGGCCATCAAGAAATCCACAAAAATGACCACACAGAGGAGAGCTGGGTACTTGGATTGACTGAAGAGTCCCACTAGGTCAAAATCTGATCGTCCAGTATGGTTGTTCACCCAAGTGGTGTTCTCCATTGGATTTCACCTGGATCACCAAGGAGAACTATGGAGTTAATAGATCAATAATGAGATATGACCGCCTGAAATAAATGTTCAGTGAGCGTGTTTGTGTGTGTAAATGTTTACAAATGGCAACCCAGTGTACTAATAAGAGAATGTTCCAAGGACTAATGTATTTTAGGATTCAAAAATTACCCGTAATTGAACAAATTCAATTGAATTCTAAGAATTCACAACTGCGAGTCAAAAATATTTGTTCCCCCAAAATAACAAAAATACAATGAAAAAAAATATATGCACTTCTAGTTTTTTTCCTTCAAATCTACATGTGACCTTTATTTTTTCAAGTTTTCTTTAAATTCCAATTAGTTAACATACAGTGTAATATTAGTTCCAGGTGCACAATACAGGGATTCAATACTTCCATACAACAAGTGCACTCTTTCATCCCCATAATTTATTTAGCCCATCCCTTTGGTAACCATCAGTTACTTCTCTGTAGTTAGAGTCTGTTTCTTGGTTTCTCTCTGTCTTGTTTTACCTGCGCTCAATTGTCTTCATTCTTAAATTACACATCTGGGTGAAATCACGTGGTATTTGTCTTTCTCTGACTGACGTATTTTGCTTAACATAATACTCTATAGCTTCCTCTATGTCATTGCAAATGGCAAGATTTCATTCTTTTTTGTGACTAATATTCCATTACAAATTTATATATTCACCCTTATGCTTATGGTAGCATTGTTTCCAATAACCACGATAGAGAAATACTTGAGTGTCCATCAATATGCAAGTGGATAATTTAAGAGTGATTGTGTGTATGTGTATATCCACATAACACGCACAATGGAATATTACGCAGTTATGAAATCCATAAGATTGTTCACATTTTGAGAACATGACTGGCCTAGATAGTATTATGTTAAGTGTAATAAGTCAGGCTGGGAAAGACAAATACCACATGATTTAACTCCCATATGTAGAATGTAAAAATACAAATAAACAAAAACAACAAAAAAGCAGAGTCAGACCTATAAATACAAAGAAGTAGCTGATGGCTGCCAGAGATGAAACTGATGGATCAATGACTAAATTGGTGAAAATAGGACATACTAGCTTCTAGTTATGGAATAAATAAGTCAACAGGAATAATGCACAGCATAAGAAATATAGTCCACAACATTGTATTTTTTCCTTCAGTTTTTTTATTTTTTCCTTCAACCATTTTCATTTATTTTATTATTTTTTAACATTTTTAGTATAGTTGACAATGCTCCCTTAGTTTCAGCTGTATAGGTTAATGATTTAGTGAGTTATACATTATGCTATCTTCACCATAAACATAGCTACCATCTGGACCATTACATTGGTATTACAATATAATTTAGTGTATTCTTTATGCTCTCCTTTTTTATTTCTGTGACTTATTATTCCATAATTGGTGGCCTGAATTTCTCTCTCCCCTCCAGCCAGTTTACCCCATTCTCCACCACTCTTGACAGTGTTGTTTGGTGACAGATGGTGGCTACACTCATTGTGAGAACATCATAAGTTTTTTTAAGGTTTATTTTATTTATTTTGAGAGAGAAAGGGACTGTAATCAAAAGAAGGGCAGAGAGAGAGAGAGAGAGAGTGGGAGAAAGAGAATCCCAAGCAGGCTCAGCACGGTTAGTTCAGAGCCCAACACAGGGCTCAAAACCATGAACTGCCAGATTATGACCTGAGCTGAAACCAAGAGTCAGACACTCACCTGACTGAGCCACCCAGGTGCCCTGAGAATATCATGACTTTAAACCTTGTTGAACTACTATACTGTACACCTGAAGTAATGGAAGATTGTATGTCAAGTATATCCAAAGAAAAAAAGAAGAAAAAGGAATATTAGTAATTTATAATAATATTTCTGTGGAAATCAAGGTTTTGAGAGTTCGTGATCATAGTTTTGTTTGTCAATGAGTATGGAAATTTGTAGAATCACTGCCCTATGAAAACACAAAAGGAAATCATTGAACAAATATTAAAACCTCTTATTTCTAGACTTTTTTGTTACAGAAGTTAAAATGGAATCAACCTCTCTGGTTTAAGGATCCAACTGGATCTTAAAAACTCTTAGAGGTACATTCTAAATAAGAATGATTTAGAAAATAACCAAAGCATAGTTTGGGGAATATTCATAACAAAATTTTGAATAACCTTTGCCTCAACAGTCAGGCAGAATGTGATCTCTGATGCTCAGTGGAGTAAGCCATGCATCTACAGGAACTGTCTTCACCAGTGGCCAAACCCTAAGATATCTTAAGGACATCAATTTAGGAGCTAACACTTGGAGTCTAGACTATAACTGTAGGTCCAAATTATCCTCTTCTTACCGTTCTTTTGTCCATTTGACATAAAAGAGGATAATAGGTTAGATATCACATATATTTCAGACTAAATGATGTAAAATAATAAAAGTGGTTAGACATTACAGGTTACAGATGAATGAGTACATGTATCGTTAAACAGTTAAGATGTTCAATAATTATTGTGTAGATTCTGTGTAATAGATGACCGTCATTTTCTTTTGTTTTATGATATAAGATGAATTACTTCAGTTAGCTTAATTTTAGTATCTACTCATACACATCAGAATTAGGATTTGGTAATTTTTATAGTTCCAGAGTACACACACACACACACACACAGATATCCCCGCCCCCCCCACACACAGACACACACACACATATTTTAATTTTGGTTCAATAGATCTTTATGGTGAAACCTACCTTATTTTGTCTAATATATGTTTCTCCAACTTCATTTATTTAAAGTTCCTACTATTTATTTTCTTTTTTTGTAGATATTATTTTATTTTTTAATGTAACACAATTTATTTTTTTAACATATGCAATTATTTTCCATCATATACAATACAGTAGTTACAATGACACTCCAAACAGAAATTTATTTTCAATTTAAGGGGGGAAGATCTAGTATTTGGAAGATAACAGTCATTTACAAAACTAGGCACAGTCTTAGTTGTTTCCAAAAGCATCATCTACCTTATTGTATATAGCAACAATTTTTTTCATGAAACCTGAGATAAAGAGAGAAAATCTGAACAATACTGAGTTGTTTCTGACTCCAATTCATTTCCCTCTTATACTGGCTACTCAAACCCTACATCTCTTTTAAATACTTAAAACAAGTGAAAGAAAATTTAAATTGGTTACAATGAAGGAGGTCACAGTCCATCTATTCAGGCAAAATTAGTGTGTGTGTGTGCATGTGTGTGTGTGTGTGTGTGTGTGTGATTTAAAGTATAATTTTAAAATAGCTCAAAATAAAAAAGAACAAAAGATGTAAAATATATTATTCCCTTCAGAAAAAAATCAGTAAAAACTTCTTTGCCATATTCGCTTATGAATATTAAACATATGAAACTTTTCAATTTCTTACATGTTAAATGTTAAATTTGCAAAGTCCTCACCACCATCAACAAAAAAGAAATATTGGCTCCTCTCTCCAGGAAGAGCTGAGAAGTGGTTATGGTACAGGAATATTTCAGGAATAATCTCCAACTTTCAAAGAATTCTATACTCTTGTAATGATTCCAAAGACAATACTCAATTTATTAATAGTCCCTAATTTTGGGGGGCTAAAGCAGTGGATATCAGTGGAAATTAATTTATGCCTTAATATAAATATCGAACAAATCTGGTACACATTGCATTTAAAAATGTAATCTGCCAAAACCACACCTAATGGCAAATGAAACTACAAAATTAAGAACAGCCCAATAGGAACAAAATATACTTGCATTCTTTTATATAAATATTCGTAAATGCTTATTTATTTTTGAGAGAGAGAGAGAGAGAGAGAGAGAGTGCATGGGTTGGGGAAGGGGCAGAGGGAGATGGAGACACAAAATCTGAAGCATGCTCCAGGTTCTGAGCTGTCAGCACAGTGCCAGATGTAGGGCTCAAACTCACAGTGAAATCATGGCCTGATTAGAAATTGTATACTTAACTTACTAAACCATCCTGGTTACCCAAGACATACCTGCATTTTTAGTCAATCTCTGTGGTCAAGGTGAAACAAATTTTTAGTGCAATTTGATAAATGATAGTGACTGTGATCAAGCCATTTTGAATAGCCCACCTGGCACACCAGACAATGGAATTCCATCTGTACCATGCAAGACAATTGGCCCCTCTGTTTATTCCTACATTTCTTTTTTTTATTTCTTTTTAAATTATTTTTTTAATTTGGAATTGACATATAATCTTATATTAGTTTCACGTATACAACGTAGGTTTTTGACAACTTTATATATTATGCCGTGCCCAACACCAGTGTCACTATTTTGTTCCATTGGTCTAGGGGTCTGGTTTTTGTTTTTGTTTTTTTTTTTCACATGTCTGTATCCAATTTATTTAGTTTAATATAAGTAGAACAGAGCACTATTTAATTTGGGAGAATTATTAATAGTGGTGGCAGAATAACATCAATTCTTTATTTGAAGCTGACAGCATCCCAGAAATTGTTCTATTGCTTTACCATATTTTATCTTCCACAAGAGTCACTGAGGTACTTCCTTATCTTATTTTTTCCTTTTTCAAATTAAATAATTCAGATTCCTAGGGCATCTGCCTACCATCGAATAATTTATCTGAGGGAAGATGTATGTTTCAACTCAGATGTTGAGGCTCAGAGCCTACAATGCTATCTTAGCTTTCTAGCACACTATCTTCCCTCCACAATCCTCAACTCAGAATAATCCTTCACTGTCAGTTTCATCTACGATTATAAATATGATCGAGATATATGTTTCAGTTTTTAACTGACAGAATTAATGCCCACTCAAAGTAGAGTCAGTCTTATTTCTTCTGTAAAATTTCAGCTTTAAGAAAACAAAAACATTATCCAATATTACAGGAGGAATGTGTACACTTGTGTCCCCACATATGGAAGTAAAAGCCTGTTTCCTAACATGTTGCAATAAGTTATTGTTATTAAATATTTGAACAAAAAGGGGCATTTAAGAGTACACTTATCTTGAGCACTGAGAAATGTATAAATTGTTGAATTATTATATTGTACAATGAAAACCAATATAGCACTATGTGCTAATTATACTTGAACTTAGAAAAAAAAAAACATTTCTGGGGCACCTGGGTGGCTCAGTCAGTTACACCTGTGTGGCTAAAGTCGGTGACTTTAGCTCAGGCCATGATCTCCTGGTCTGTGGATTCAAGCCCCACATCAGGAACTGAGCTGACAGCTCAGAGCCTGGGCCTACTTTAGATTCTGTGTCTCTTCTCTCCTGCTTGTGTTCTCTGTCTGCCAAAAATAAAAAAAAAACATTAAAAAATGAAAAAAAAAACCCACATTTGCCTTTCTACATAAAAATACATGATAGGGGGAAATATAAGGAAATATGTTCAATAATTAATAGTATGCAGCAATAGGAGAATAAGTCAAAACCAATAATTACCTTTTCGCTTCTGCAGCTATTTCTTCTATATGATTTAACTCAGCATCAGATGCAGCTGCAACCCTTATCCATATGGGTAATGGAGTGTGGCCATGATTAACTGTATAAAGATAAATAGGAAAGTGACTTCATACTGGCTTTACTATGCCCACCATGGGAGTTGATGGTCTTTGCTATTGACAAATTCCTTCTGGGACTTTGAAAAAGAATGCAATTAAGAGACCTAAAAACAACAACAAAAGGTAACAGGTATCTGTGTTGCAGAGCTCTGGGTCTCTCCTTATGTATTTTTTAAATCTTTTTTTATTAATAAACAGTAAATCTTAACCAATATAAAAATAGTTAAGGAGATGGAGGGAGGCAAACCATAAGAGACCCAAATACTCTGAACAAACTGAGGGTTAAGGGAGGATGGGGGCAGGGGGAAATGGGTGATGGACATGGAAGATGGCACTTGTTGGGATGAGCATTTTTATATGGAAACCAACTTGACAATAAACTATATTAAAAAAATAAATATAAAAATGAAAAAAAAAGTAATCTAAAATTTCCCCATCAACTACAAATTCTTATCTGTGAAATAGAGGGCAGTTATAAGTAGCCTTAGCCTTTTTCATGTTATAAAATATTTTTTTTATATTGTATGTATCTATCCTCACTCAATTTCAAGAGTATTATGTGAGATGTTGATATAGTTGTCTTTCAGTGATGCAACCTCTGAAACTCACAGACTGAATGATGTGTCAACCTCTTTGGTTAAGTTTATTCTTGAGCATTTTATTATATTTGGTGGCATTATAAATGAGATTGTTTTCCTAATTTCTTTGTGTTACTTCATAAACAGTTTGTAGAAATGCAACAAATTTCTGCATACTGATTTTGTATACTGTGACAGTACTGAGTTTATTTAGCAATTCTAGTAGATTTTTGGTGGAGTCTTTAGAATTTTCTATACATGAACAAAGAGTGAAAAATTCCCTTCTTTTTTACCAATTTGGATGGCTTTTATTTCTTTTTGTTGTCACATTGCTGTGGCTGGGACTTACAGTTCTTTGCTGAATAAAAGTGATGAGAGTGACTTCTTTGCCTTGTTCCTGATCTTAGAAGAAAAACTCTTAGTTCTTCATCATTAAATATTAAATTAGCTGTCAATTTTCATTTATGACTCTTACTATGTTGAGGTATGTTTCCTCTAAATTACTTTTTAAAATAAAATCATGAGTGGATGTTATACTTTGTCAAATTCTTTTTCTGCATCAATGGAAATGATAATATTTTTTAAAAAGCTGTTCTCTTTTTAGTTGATGCCACATTGATTTGCAAATATTGAACTACTTCTAGAATTTTTGCATCTGTGTTCCTCAAGGATATTCGATACCATTTCTCTTTATTTTTGTAATCTTTTATCTGGGTTGGTATCTGGGTCATAGAATGAATTTTGAAATTCTCCTTATTCTATTTTTTAGAAGAGTTTGAAAAGAGTAGGTATTAACTCTTCTTAAACATTTGGTAAAATTCAGTTTTGAAGTCATCTAGTCCTGGCCTTTTGTTTATTGGTACTATTTTGATTACTGATTCAATTTCATTGCTGGAAATGGGTGTGTTCAACTTTTCTATTATTTCCTAATTTAGTTTTGGGAGGTTGTGTGTTTCTAGGAATTTATCCATTTCTGCTGGATTTTCCAATTTGTTGAAACATAATGTTTCAAACTACCCTTTTATAATCGTTTGTGTTTGTATGCTTCTGGTTGTCATTCCTCTTCTTTAAATTCTGATTTGTTTTTTGAATTATTTCTGATTTGTTTTATGAGTCCTGTCTCTCTGTCTTGTTTCTAATGAGTTTGGATAAGAGTTTATCAGTTCTACAGGTCTTCAGAGAATGAAATCTTCATTTCATTAATCTGTTTTACTGATTTTTTCTTGTTTTGTTTTTTTCTGATGTTCATTTCAGCTGTTATCTTTATTATTTTCTTACTTCTACTGGTTTGGGATTTTCTTTGCTGTTCATTTTCTAGCTTCTTTTTTCATAAGGGTAGGTAGTTTATTTAATATTTTTCTTGCTTTCTGAAATAAGCCTTTTTTTTTTTTTGCTATAGCTTCCCACATAGAAAAGTTTTGCTACATCCCAAAGATATTTGTACTGCTGTGTATAAATCTTCAAGTAGTTTTTATTTCATCTTTGATTTCATTGTATAGTATCATATTACTTAACCTCTATATTTTTATGTTCTTTCAGATTTTTCTTGTTCAATTTTTTTGTACTTTTCCAGATTTCCAATTTCATAATGATGTGCTTAGAAGACATGGATGGTATGATGTCAGTATTTTTTGGTTGTTGATCTTGTTTTGTGGCTTAATAAGTTATCTATTTTAGAGAATTTTTTTTAAATTTTTTTAATGTTTTATTATTTTTGATACTGAGAGAGACAGAGCATGAGAGGGGGAGGGGCAGAGAGAGAAGGAGACACAGAACTGGAAGCAGGCTCCAGGCTCTGAGCTGGCAGCCAGCACAGAGCCTGACACGGGGCTCGAACCCATGAATGTGAGATCTGAACTGAGCCGAAGTCGGAGGCTTAACCGACTGAGCTACCCAGGTGCCCCTAGAGAATGTTTTATGTGCACTTGAAAAGAATGTGTACTTTTCTTTTTAAGATGGAGAAATCCTGAATGTATCTGTTAGTTCCCTTTGTTCCAATAGTTCATTGAAAGCCACTGTTTTCTTATGGATTTTCTATTTGGATAATCTATTCATTGATATAGGTAAAATGTTAAATTCTCTTGTTATGGTTTTTAAAAAATTTTTATTGAAATTCCAGTTAGTTAATATAAAGTATAAAATAAGGTTCAGGTATAAAATATAGTGATTTAAAACTTCCAAACAACATCGGTGCTCATCAGAAGTGGTATTTAATCCCCATACCTATTTAACGCATCCTCACCCACATACCCTCTGTTAACAATCAATTTCATCTCATTAGTTAGGGCTCTGTGTCATGGTTTGCCTCTTTTTTTTCTTTTGCTCATTTCCTTTGTTTATTTAATTTCACATAGGTATAATCATATGGTATTTATCTTCCTCTGATTTATTTCACTTACCATAAATCCCTCTAGCTCCATACATTTCATTGTAAATGGCAAGATTTCACTCATTTCATGCTTGGGTAATATTCCACTAAATATATATACTACTTCTGCTTTATCTATGCATCAGTGGATAGACACATGGACTGTTTCCATATTTTGACAATGGTAGGTAATGCTGCTATAAGCATCAAGGCTCATGTACCCTTGGATCAGAATTTTTGTACTCTTGGGGTACAAATATTAATATAAGTATTAATTAAGTATTAGTGCATTTGCTGGATCATATGGTAGTTCTATTTTTACCTTTTTGAGGCAACTCCATAATGTTTTGGTTTGTTTTTATTTTTTAGTAGATTAATTCAATCCTTTATATTTTATTTTTTTAAATAGTTTATTGTCAAGTTGGTTTCTATATAACATCCAGTGCTCTTCCCAACAAGTGCCCTACTCCATCACCACCACCTCTGTTCCCCCCCACCTTCACCTTCAACTCTCAGTTTGTTTTCAGTATTCAATAGTCTCTCAGGTTTTGCGTCCCTCCCCCTCCCAAACTCTCTTTCCCCCTTCCCCTCCCCCTGGTCCTCCATTAGGTTTCTCCTCTTCTCCTGTTAGACCTATGAATTCAAACATATGGTATCTATCCTTCTCTTCCTGATTTATTTCGCTTAGCATGACACCCTTGAGGTCCATCCACTTTGCTACAAATGGCCATATTTCATTCTTTCTCATTGCCCTGTAATACTCCATTGTATATATATACCACATCTTCTTGATCCAATCATCAGGTGATGGACATTTAGGCTCTTTCCTTGTTTTGGCTGTTGTTGACAGTGCTGCTATGGACATGGGGGTACATGTGCCCCTGTGCATCACCGCTTCCGTATCCCTTGGGTAAATCCCTAGCAGTGCTATTGCTGGGTTATAAGGGAGTTCTATTGATAGTTTTTTGAGGAAGGTCCACACTATTTTCCAAAGTGGCTGCACAAGTTTACATTGCCACCAACAGTGTAGGAGGGTGCCCGTCTCTCCACACCCTCGTCAGCATCTATAGTCTCTTGATTTGTTCATTTTAGCCATTCTAACTGGCGTGAGGTGGTACCTTAGTGTGATTTTGATTTGTGTTTCCTGGATGATGAGTGATGTAGAGCATCATTTCATGTGCCTGTAGGCCATCTGGATGTCCTCTTTGGAGAAGTGTCTATTCATGTCTTCTGCCCTTTTCTTCACTGGGTTATTTGTTTTTGGGTGTGGAGTTTGGTGAGTTCCTTGTAGATTTTAGATACTAGCCCTTTATCTGATATGTCATTTGCAACTATCTTTTCCCATTCTGTCAGTTGCTTATTAGTTTTCTTGATTGTCTCCATTGCAGTGTAGAAGCTTTTTATCTTGACGAGGTCCAAATAGTTCATTTTTGGTTACATTTCCCTTGCCTTTGGGGATGTGTCGAGTAGAAAATTGCTGTGGTTGAGGTCAAGGAAGCTGTTTTCTACTTTCTCCTTGAGGGTTTTGATGGTTTCCTGTCTCACATTCAGGTCCTTCAGACATTTTGAGTTTATTTTGGTGTTCAGTGTAAGAAGTGGCCTAGTTTCATTCTTCTGCATGTTGCTGTCCAGTTCTCCCAGGACCACCTGTTAAAGAGTTAGTCCTTTTTCCATCGGATACTCGTTCCTGCATTGTCAAAAATTAATTGGCCATACATTTGTGGGCCCAGTTATGGGTTCTCTATTCTATTGCATTGGTCTCTGTGTCTGTTTTTGTGCCAATACCATACTGTCTTGATGATGACAGCTTTGTAGTAGAGGCTAAAGTCTGGGATTGTGATGCCTCCTGTTTTGGTTTTCTTCTTCAAAATTACTTTGGCTCTTCGGGGGTCTTTTGTGGTTCCATACGAATTTGAGAATAGTTTGATCTAGAGTTTAGAAGAAGCTGGTGCCATTTTGATGGGGATTGCATTGAATGTGTACACTGCTTTGGGGAATAGGGACATTTTCTCAATGTTTATTCTTCCGATCCATGAACAGGGAATGGTTTTCCATTTCTTGGTGTCTTCTTCAATCTCTTTCATAAGATTTCTATAGTTTCATCATATAGGTCTTTAACGTCCTTGGTTAGGTTTATTCCTAGGTATTTTAGGGTTTTTCATGCAATCATGAATGGGGTCAGTTTCTTAACTTCTCTTACTCTTGCTTCATTATTGGTGTATAGGAATGCAACTGATTTCTGTACGTTGATTTTGTACCCTACAATTTTTCAGAATTCATAGATCAGTTATAGAAAGCTTCTGGTGGAGTCTGCCAGGTTTTCTATGTAGAGTATCATGTCATCTGCAAAAAGTGAAAGTTTGACTTCTTCTTTGCCACTTCTAATGCCTTTTATTTCCTTTTTGTTGTCTGATTGCTGATGCTAGGACTTCCGCACTGTGTTTAAGAACAGTGGTGAGAGTGGACACCCCTGTCGTTTTCCTGATTTCAGGGTGAAAGATCTCAGATTTTCCCCATTGAGGATGATATTGGCTGTGGGCTTTTCGTAAACTGCTTTTATAATGTTTAGGTAAGCTCCTTCTATTCCGACTTTCTCAATGGTTTTTATTCAGGAAGGGTGTTGTATTTTGTCAAATGCTTTTTCTGCATCTATCGACAGGACCATATGGTTTTTATCCTTTCTTTTGTTAATGTGATGTATCGCATTGATGGATTTGCAAATATTGAACCATCCCTGTAACCCAGGAATGAATCCCACTTGATCATGATGGATAATTTTTTTATATGCTATTGAATTCAATTTACTAGTACCTTGTTGAGTATTTTTGCATCTGTATTCATTAAGGATATTGGTCTGTAGTTCTCTTTTGTGTTGGGTCTCTGTCTCATTTGGGTGTCAAGGTGATGCCGGCTTTGTAGAATGAGTTTGGAAGTTTTCCTTCTATTTCTATTTTTTGGAATAGTTTGAGAAGACTGGGTATCAGCTCTGCTTTAAATGTCTCACAGAATTCCCCTGGGAAGCCATCTGGCCCTGGGCTCTTATAAATTGGGAGGTTTTTGATAACATATTCGATTTCTTCACTGGTTATCAGTCTATTCATGTTTTCTATCTCTTCCCATTTGAATTTTGGTAGTGCATGTACAATTAGGAATTTGTCCATTTCTTTTAGGTTGTCCAGTTTGTTGGCATATAATTTTTCATAGTAACCTCTGATAATTGCTTGTATTTCTAAGGGATTGTTTGTAATGGTTCCTTTTTCATTCATGATTTTGTCTATCTGGGCACTCTCTCTTTCCTTTCTGAGGAGACTGGCTAGAGGTTTATCAAGTTTGTTTATTTTTTTCAAAGACCCAACTCTTGGTTTCATTGATCTGCTGAACTGTTTTCTTTTAATCTATATTGTTTATTTCTGCCTGATTTTTATTATTTCTTTTCTTCTGCTGGGTTTGTGGTGCTCTTGCTGCTCCCCTTCTATGTCCAGTAGATGCTCTGTTAACAGATTTTGAATTGGGGTTTTTTCTAGTTTGTTAAAATAGGCCTGGATTGCAGTATAATTTCCTCTTAGGACTGCCTTTGCTGCATCCCAGAGATTTTGGATTGTTGTATTTTCATTTTCATTTGTTTCCATATATTTCTTAATTTTTGGAGGTTTTCCAGACTTTTTCCTGTGGTTAATTTCAAGTTTCATAGCATTGTGATCTGAAAGTGTGCGTGGTATGCTCTCTATTTGTTTATATTTATGAAGGGCCGCTTTATGCCACAGTATGTGATCTATTTTGGAGAATGTACCATGCACAATCAAAAAGAAGGTGAATTTCCTAACTTCCAGATGTAGAATTCTAAATATATCTATCAATTCCATCTGCTCCAATGTGTCGTTCAGGTCCATTATTTCTTTAGTGATTATCTGTCTTGTTGATCTATCCATTGCTGTCAGTGGAGTATTAAAGTCCCCTGCAAATAGCACATTCTTATCAATAAATTGTTTCTGTCTGTGATTAATTGTTTTATGTATTTGGCGCTTCCAAAATTGGTGCATAGATATTTATAATTGTTAGCTCTTCCTGATATATGAACCCTGTAATTATTATATAATGTCCTTCTTCATCTCCTTTTACTGACTTTATGGTAATGTTCAGTTTTTCTGATATAAGTATGGCTACTCCGCCTTTCTTTTGGCTTCCAGTAGCAAGATAGATATTTCTCCTTCCTTTTACTTTCAACCTGAAGGCATTTTCAGGTCTAAAATGAGTCTCTTGTAGACAGCAAACAAATGGATTTTTTTAATCCATTCTGCTACCCTGTGTCGTTTGATTGGAGGATTCAGTCAATTTACATTCAGTGTTATTATTGAAAAATGTGGGTTTAGAGTCATTGTGTTCCCCCTAGAATTCATGCTTATAGTGGTGTCTCTGGCACCTTGTATTCTTTGCAACATTTCCCTCATACATTCCTTTTAGGATTTCTTGTAAGGCTGGTTTGGTGGTCCTGAATTCTCTCAATTTTTGTTTATTTGGGAACACCTTTATCTCTCCTTCTATTTTGAATGACAGGCTTGCTGGATAAAGGATTCTTGGCTGCAGGTTTTTTCTGTACATCACATTGAAGATTTCTTGCCATTCCTTCCTGGTCTGCCAACTTTCATTAGATAGGTTTGTAACCACTCTGATAGGTTTCCCTTGGTATGTGAGCGCCCTTTTATCCCTAGCTGCTTTCAGAATTCTCTATTTATTTTTTATATTTTTCCAGTTTTACTATGATATGTCATTCTGAAGGTTGATTCAAATTACGTCCTAAGGGGGTTCTTTGTGCCTCTTGAATTTGAATATCTAATTCTTTCCCCAGATTTGGGAAATCAGAGGTTAACAGAGGAAAACAGAGGTTAATATCTGGTCTAGTATCCCTTCAGGGCCTTTCTCTCTGTCTTCCTCTTCCGAATTCCTATGATATGGATGTTGTTCCATTTGATTGTATCACTCAGGACTTAAAATCTCCTTTCCTGCTTATGGGTCAATTTCTCTCTCTTTTTTTCAGCTTCCTCTTTTGCTATAACTATGTCTTCTAATTCACCTATTCTTCTCTCTGCCTCTTCAATCCCAGAGGTGGTTCCCTGCATTTCATTATTTACCTCACTTATAGCTTTTTTTTAACTCACCACACATATTTTCAAAGTCCCTAGTCATTGTCTCAGTTGCTTCTCTGATGCTTTTTTCAGCTGCAGCGATTAATTTTATAAAATCATTTTAAATTCTTGTTCAGTAATGTTGTTTAGGTCTGTGTTGAGCAGTTCTATGGCTGTGACTTCTTCCTGGAGGTTCGTCAGGGGAGAGTTCCTTCGTTTCATAATTCTGCTTAGCTTTCTGTCCTTGTCAGTTTTAAAAAGCTCGTTGTACACTGTGCACCTGTTAATATTGCTCTATTAAAGGAAGCTTATTGATTGTCCTTGGCCTGTCGTTTCAGGAAATGTTCTTTTAATGGTGTCTCTCAGTTTCTCCTGTTGTGCTTTTGATTAATTTATTTCCCTACTCAGCGATATATGGGACTTGCTATCATGCACACTTTGGCTTGTTTCTTTGGGTAGCCCTAAGAAGGAAAACAGACAAACACAGAGGGAACAGAAGCACACAAACACACAGACAAATCAATCAAACAAACAAGCCAAAAGGGAGAGAGGAAGGAAAGAAAATGGAGAAGAAAGAGAAGAAAAGAAAAGAAGAAAAAATATAAATGAAGGGTGACAGAGACAACAAAGGACAATTGAGAGTCTAAAAGTGTATAACCTGTTGAGGGGAGAGATAAGGATGAGATATGGGAAAATATATCTGGGTTGCAAAAAAATAAAAAAAGAGAAAGAGAAAGGAGAAAGGAAAATAAGGAGTAAAAAAATAAAAAAAATTAAGAAAGAAAGGTAATAATAATAAAAAATAAGTACAAGAAAAAAAAGGGAAAAAAAGCAGCAGCTCCCCCTAGTGGATAGGTGTAATTTGGTGTAGTCGTTCTCCTAGGCTGCTCCCAGAGGCCCTGCCTTGGTGCCTGCAGAGAGTAGAATGGTGGCACCCCAAGCTCTGCTGGAACTACGCACTGCAGGCCACTCTAATGAGTCAGATCTCCTTGTGCCGCAGTTGAGCCAAGTTGTATTTTCCTGACCCTCCTCATTTCATAATCCTAGTCCGTGCACTTTTATGCTACCACAGATGAGATGTACTTGCTTTGGTGGCTGGCTTCTTAGCCGGGATCTTGTAGGGGGAGGGAACAGTTTCTCTGAGCTCTGTCAGGGATTTGTGCTGCCGCTGCTGCTGGAGGCAAGGTGCAAGCCCTCACAGACACGCCTCCGACTCCCAGCCCCCAGCAAAAATAGTAATCAAGTAGGGGGAGGGATCAGTTTCTCTTGGCGCAGGACTGGATTCGCTCTGAGGCTGCCTGAGGCTCTGGGCGCTGCCAGAAATGAGCTGAGCACTCCTGCAGCTAAAGTGCCTGCCCCCGCCTCCACCACCTCCAACTTCCTGCAGGGATGGTTCAGGGGTGGAAGCTGTTTTTTCCCTTGTGCCACCGGGTTCGGGATTTGGGCTACCCAGCAGTTGTATATGGAGTGAGAGTTTTTCTCTCTGAGCACGGTTAAATGTTCTTTATTTCTTCTCTAAACAGTACCATGAGCGTGTTCAGTTTCTCTTTCTCTTCCCTTTGTCTCTCACGGGTTCTGTGCACTTTCCTCATGTTGGGCTGGGGCTCCCACCTCCCCTGCCCATCTGGGGCTGGCCCATTTTCCAATCTCCTGAGTCGCACTCACTCACTGAGGGATCTTTGAGGTTGTCTTCTTTCTGTAGTCTGTATTTTATCCTTCCACACTTGCAGATGAGAGTAATGTCCTTCTCAGTTCCATAGATGGGGCAGATGAAGTTTACAGAGTTCCCTTCCTCTCTGCCATCTTGGCTCCTCCCATAATGTTTTTCAGAGTGGCTGCAACAGTTTGCATTCCACCAACAGGGAAGGAGGCTCCCCTTTTCACCACATGCTTTTAACATGTGTTGTTTCTTGTGTTGTTAATTTCAACCATTCTGACATGTTCAATCTCATGAACCACAAGATCATAATCTGAACGAAAATCAAGATTCAGATGTTTAACTGGGTGAACCACTCAGGTTCCCTTTGGATGTTGAGTTTTATAAATTCTTCATATATTTCAAATATTAACCCTCTGTCAGGTATGTCATTTGCAAATACCTTCTTTCATTCTGTACTTTTGTTTTAGTTTTGTTGATTGCTTCTTTTGTTGTGCAGAAGATCTTTATTTTGCTAAAATCCCAATAGTTTATTTTTGCTTTTGTTTCCATTGCGATGGGACACATGTCTAGAAAGAAGTTGCTATGACCAATATACTAAGCTATACATATGGTGTATACATAGCAATCGCTATGACCAATATGACCAAAGATGTTTGGGCCTTTGTTCTCTTCTAGGATTTTTATGGTTTCATGTCTCACATTTAGGTCTTCTATTCATTTTGAACATATTTTTGTGTATGGTATAAGGAAACGGTTCTGTTTCATTCATTTGCACAGTGATGTTCAGTTGTTCCAACACCATTTGTCTTTTTTCCCCATTGGATATTCATTCCTGCTTTGTCAAAGATTAATAGATCATATACTTCTGGGTTCACATCTAGATTTGCTGTTCTGGTACATTGATCTATCTGTCTGTTTTTATGCTAGTCCCACATTAATTTGATCACTACAGCTTTGTAATATAATTTGAGTAGAGAACTGTGATGCCTCCAGCTTTGTTGTCCTTCTTTCAAGGCTGCTGTGGCTATGCAGGGTCTTTTGAAGTTCCCTATAAGATTTATAATGTTTTCTTCTTGCTCTGTGGAAAATGAAGCCGTATTTTGATAAGAGTACCATTAACTGTGTAGTTTGCTCTGGGTAATACAGCCATTTTAACTAATTTTTCTTCCAATCCATTTCCTCGTGTCACATTATTTTCTTTAATTAGTGTTTTATACTTTTCTGAGAATAGGTCTTTCAACTCTTTGCTTAGGGTACTCTAATGTATCTTATTTTTTTGATGCAATTGTAAATGGTATTGATTTCTTAATTATTCTTTCTGCTGCTTCATTATAGGTGTATAATATAAAATGCAACAGATTTATGTATGTTGGTTTTGTAACTTATGGCATAATTGAATTCATGTATCAGTTTCACACTTTTTTTGTTTAGTATTTTGTGTTTTCTATATTCTATACAGAGTATCACGTCATCTGCAAATATTGAGTTTGACAACTACCTTGGGAATTGGATGCCATTTACCTCTTTTTGCTCTCTTGTTCTTGTGGCTAGAAATTGCAGTACTTTGTTAAATAATAACTGTGAGAGTGGACATCCCTGTCTTGTTCCTGGCCAGAGGAAATGTTCTCAGTTTTTCCCCATTTAAGGTGATATTAGATTTTGTTTTGTTTTGTTTTTGTATATTGCATTAATTATGTTGAGGTAGGTTCCTTCTAAGTTTATTTCTGTTGAAGGATTTTTTTAAAAATCATAAATGGATGTTATAATTTGTCTAATGCTATTTCTGCACCTGTTAAAGTGATCATATAATTCTTGTCCTTTCTGTTACTAATGTGGTATATCACACTGATAGATTTGCATATATTGAACCACCATTGGAACATATGAATAAATCCCATTTGATTGTGGTGAATGATCCTTTTAATGTATGTTGGACTCAATTTGCTAGCATTTTGTTGGGAATTTTTGCATTCATGTTCATCAGGCATACTGGCCTGTAGTTGTCTTTTGTTAGTAGAGTATTTATCTGGTTTTGTTATAAGGATAATGAATGCTAGTCTCAAAGGATGAAATTGGAAGTTTTCCTTCTTTTTCTTTCTTTTTCTTTTCTTGGCACATTTGAGAAGAATGGGTATTAACTTATCTTTAAAGTTTGGTAGAATTAGTCTGTGAAGCCACCTGACCTCGGACTTTTATTTTGTTGGCAGTTTTTTGTCTGTCTGTTTGTTTGTTTCTGATTCACTTTTGTTGCTGGTTATCCATCTATTCAAGTTTTCTGTTTCTTCTTGTTTTAAATTTGTAGTTCATATGTTTCCAAAAATGTATGCATATCTCCCAGGATATCCAATGTATTGCTATACTCTTTTTAATAATATTATCTTATAATTGTTTGGATTTCTGTGGGGTTGGTTGTTATTTCTCCTCCTTCATTTATATTCATATTTATTTGGGGTTTTCTCTTTGTGATATGACTTGTTATTGACTTATCAATTTCATTAATTTCTGTAATGAACCAGTTCCTAATGACATTGATCTGTCTTGTTTTTGTTGTTGTTGTTTGTTTATTCTTGTTTTTGCTTTTTACTTTCTGTGTCATTTATTTCTGCTCTAATCTTTATGATTTCCCTTCTGCTGATTTTTGGTTTCATTTGTTACATTTTTTTTCTAACTCCTTTTGGTGTAAGCCTAGAATTTTTTTTTTTGAAATTTTTCTTGCTTCTTGAAGTAGCCCTGTATTGCTATATACTTCCCCCTTAGGACCACTTTTTCTGCATTCCAAAGGTTTTGGCCATTTATGTTTTTGTTTATACATAGTTTTAGATTTCTCCTTTGACTTCCCAGTTGACTGATTCATTTTGCAGTAGTACGTGTTTAACCTTCATGTATTTGTGCTTTTTTCAAGTGTGTGTGGGGGGGGGGGTTGGGATCAAGTTTCATAACATTGTGTTCAGAAAAGATACATGTTATGATTCAAACCTTTTTTCACTTATTGAGGCTGATTTGTAACCTAGAATGTGATCTATTATGAAGAATGTCCCATGTGGTCTTGAAAAGAATGTGTATTCTTCTGCTTTAGAATGGAAAATTCTGAATATATCTCTGAAATCCATATTGTCCAATGTGTCATTCAAAGCAACTGTTTTCTTGTTGATTTTCTGTTTATATGATCCATCCGTTGATGTAAGTAGAGTATTAAAATCTTACTCTTATTGTATTAATACAATTAGTTCCCTTATGTTTCTTATTAACTGTGTTCTATACTTAGATGCTCTCGGGTGGGTGGATAATTACAATTGTTGAATATTCTTATTGAATTGTCTCTTTTACTATTATGATATAGTACCATTCTTCATTCCTTGTTACAGTCTTTGGTTTGTTACTAGTTTTTCTACTATACTTGGTATTCTGGCTTTCTTTGACATTCGTTAGTATGATAAATGTTTTTCCATTCCCTTCTTTTCTTATTTTTGTTTTTTTAATATTTTATTTTACTTTTTTATTTTAAATAGTTTATTATCAAATAGGTTTCCATATAACTCCCAGTGCTCTTCTCCACAAGGGCCCTCCTCCATTACCATCACCTCTTTTTCCCCTCCCTCCTTCAAACCCACATCTTCTTATTCCATTCATCAGTGATGGACATTTAGGCTCTTTCCATGATTTGGCTATTGTTTACAGTGCTGCTATGACCATTGGAGTACATGTGCCCCTATGCATCAGCACTTCTCTATCCCTTGGGTAAATTCATAGCAGTGCTATTGCTGGGTTATAGGGAATTCTATTGATAGTTTTTTGAGGAAACTCCACACTGTTTTCCAGATAGATGCACCTGTTTACATTCCCACAAACAGTGTAGGAGGGTGCCCGTCTCTCCACACCCTTGACAGCATCATTGTCTCATGATTTGTTCATTTTAGCCACTCTGACTGGCATGAGATGGTATCTCAGTGTGGTTTTGATTTGTGTTTCCCTGATGATGAGTGATGTGGAGCATCATTTCATGTGCCTGTAGGCCATCTGGATGTCCTCTTTGGAGAAGTGTCTCTTTATGTCTTCTGCCCATTTCTTCAATGGGTTATTTGTATTTTGGGTGTGGAGTTTGGTGAGTTCCTTGGAAATTTTGCATACTAGCCCTTTATTTGTATGAAAGCACAAAAGACCAAGAATAGCCAAAGTGATATTGAAGAAGAAAACCAAAACAGGAGGCATCACAATCCCAGACTTTAGCCTCTACTACAAAGCTGTATTCGTCAAGGCGGTATGGTTTTGGCACTAAAACAGACACATAGACCAGTGGAATAGAATAGAGAACCCAGAACTGGGCCCACAAATGTATGGCCAATTAATTTTTGCCAAAGCAGAAGAGTATCCAATGGAAAAAAGACTGCCTCTTTAGCAGGTAGTGGTAGGAGAACTGGACAGCAACATGCAGAAGAATGAAACTAGACCACTTTCTTACACCATACACAACAATAAATTCAAAATGGATGAAGGACCTGAATGTGAGACAGGGAATCATCAAACCCTGGAGAAGAATGTAGGAAACAACCTTCTTGACCTCAACTGCAGCAATTTCCTACTGGACACATCCCCAAAGGCAAGGGAAATGAAAGCAAAAATGAACTCTTAGGACCTCATCAAGATAAAAAGCTTCTGCGCTGCAAAGGAAACAATCATGAAAACTAATAGGCAACCGACAGCATGGGAAATGATAGTTGCAAATGACATTTCCTGAGGACCGCTCCCCGTGCCTTGTTGATTGTGGGGAGAAGAATGACAGCGTCCCAGTCCCTTCTCAAACCAAGCATTGGAACTCACTCTTTTGAGTCTAATCTCCTTGTACTGCAAGATCCTTGTTGTATTTTTCAATCCCTGTCGTGTTTCCAGATCCTATTCCATGCACTTTAATGGTACTGCCTGAGATGTACTCCCACAGGCAGGAGGCTTCCTAGCTGGGCATCTAGTCGGGGAAGTAGGGGTGTAATTTCTCCTGGCACTGCCTGGGGTTGGGGTGCCGAGCCCAAGGAAAGTGTCCCAGCTAGAGAGAAAGGATCTCTTTCCCCAGACCCTGTGGTTATAGATGGGGTGATAGGATCCCTCTCTATCCCTGGCTGAGGTTTTTCTCTTTTCATAGAGACAGCTCTATGAGCATTTTCAGCCTCTCTTTCTCTTCCCTTCACCTCTCTGCAGCTCTGCGTGGCTCTACACCGTGGGGTCACATTCCCTTTCCCACCTCCGAGTCCCAGCCCATTTTTGTCTCCCTCAGTTCACACTCACACACCTATCAGGCTGTCTTCTTAGTGAACTCAGTCTCTTTTCCTCCCAGACTCTTGTGCATCAGAGTGTTGTGGCCTCAGTCCTTCTTAGATTGATAGATGCAGGCGGGTGAAACATATAGAGCTCCCTACTTCTCTGCCATCTCTCCTCTCTCCTTTGTTGCATTTCTATACAACAATAATGAATGAGCAAAAAAGAAATCAAGAAAAGTATCCACTGTACAATTGCACTAAAAATAATAAGACACCTAGGAATAAGCCTAACCAAAGATGTGAAAGTAAGGTGACACCCATAACAGAAAGACATTTTATTCTCATTGATTAGAAGAAAAATATTTTAATATGCTTACACTACTCAAAGATATCTATTCATGTAACGAAATCTCTATTAAAATACCATCACTGTTTTTCATGGAGCTAGGACAAACAATTCTAAAATTAGCATAAAAACACAAAAGTCCATGAATAGCCAAAGCAACCTCATGAAAAATAAAAAAGCTGGAGCCATCACAATTCCTGATTTCAACTTGTGTTTAAAAAATGTAGTACCAGTGAACCCTCAACTGTATGGTCAATTAATCTTCCACAAAGCAGTAAAAAAATATCCTATAAGAAAAAACAGTCACTTCAAAATATGCTGTTGGAAAAACTGGACAGCAACATGCAAAAGCATGAACCTGGAATACATTATTTCACCATACACAAAACTAACTTCAATGTGGATTTAAGACCTAAATTGAAGTCTGAAACCATAAATTTCCTAGAGGCAAACACATGCAGTAACATCATTGACATCAGCCATAGAAACATCTCTCAATATATTTTCTGATGAAAGGGAAACAAAAGCAAACTAACTATTGGGTCTATATCAAAATAAAAAGCTTCTGCACAGTGAAGGAACAATCAACAAAACCAAAAGATGTCTAAAGAATATCAGGAGGTATTTGCAAATAACCTCTGATAAATTATTACAAAGAAATTATAAAACTCATCACCAAAAATGAAATAGTCCAATTAAAAATTGGCAGAAGACATGAACAGACATTTCTGCAAAGAAGACATCCCGATGGGCAGTAAACGAAATTAGCTTACTCATAAGGATCAGCGAAATTGGCAAATCTTTAGTTAAGTAGAGTAAAAAATGAAGAGAATTCCAATGACTAACATCAGAATAAATGTTAGTACATTTCTACTAAGTTCACAGAAATAAAAATGGTTGTAAGATAATACAATGAACAATTGTATAAAACAAGGGTATGTTAGATTAATTGGTCCAGTTCCAAGAAACAGAAAACTAACCAAAAACACATACCAACTCACACACACACACACACACACACACACACACAAGCACACACACACACACACACACACCCTAAATATTCCTATAATGAAGACTGAATCAGAAACCAAAAATCTTCTAGCAAAGAAAGGCTTGGGCTTGAAAATTTCATGGACAAATTCTGCCAAACATTTACAGAAATACTGATCCAATACTCAAACTATTTCAAATAATTGAATAGGAAAGAGTAGTCTTTAAACCTTGTATGAGCCCAGAGTTATTTTGGTAGCAAAGTCAGACAAATACTACAAGGAAAACACACACACACACACACACACACACACACACACACACACACACAGAGGGAAATATCCTTATGAATTTCGAGAAAATCAATATTATCAAATGAAATTCAGCATCATGACCAAGTGCATTCTTAGAAAGGTCACCTCAATATATGAAACTCATCAATGCAATATGCCACATTAAACCCAGATGTCTTATAGAGTCATGTACCATGCACCCCATTTCTGAGGAAGTGCTCCTCTGCCTGCTAATATGTGTTCTCTGGCGGGCAGGTACAGACAATCTTTGCCCTGTGAATGGTCATATACCTTCTTCTCACAGCACTTCAGGGAGAGAATTGCTTTCTCCCACTGCAGACTGCAACTCTGAACTAGTTATGAAGCCCAGGGCTGGCTACCCTCCTCCTCAGGTCTGCAAACTGGGCAGCTGTCCCCAGTCTTGAGATAGTCCAGAGATAGAGATTAGATCTTTCTCCATCTTGGTCCAGGGTTCTCTTTTGTCCAGATGCAGTCCTTCACTTCCTCAGCCTCTCCTTCTCTTCTGTTTGTATTTCTGCAGAAGGGGATTTCACCCATCCATGCATAGGCAGCTCAATTCATCTCTCCCAGTTCCCAATCATGCACCTATGGCAGGCCAGATTGGCCCTGTGAGTACCTGGAGATGTTTTTGTCACTCTGCAGCCCAGACCCTTGGAATTCAAAGTCCTTTGGTCTCAATACTGGTGTGTATGAGGGATGAGGGAACTTCCGGTTCCCATACTTCTCCACCATGTTTGAGAAATAGCTGTTCTCTACTGTTAAGAGCCTCTTGAGGCTTCCCTGTCTTCTCCTTGTCCCTCCTCATATTTCATCTGTTTCGTTTCTTAAACCCTATATATGAGTGAAATCATATGATATTTACCTTTCTCTGATTGAGCTATCTAGCTTAGCACAATATGTTCTAGCTCCATTCACTACATGGCAAATGGCAAGATTTCATTCTTTTGAGATGTCTGTGTGTGTGTGTGTGTGTGTGTGTGTGTGTGTGTGTGTCAGTTGATGAACATTTGGCATCTCTCCGTATTTTGGCTATTGTTGACAATACTGCTCTAAATATTGGGGTGCATGTATTTCTTTGCATCTTTATTCTTCATCCTTTGAGCAATACCTAATAGTGCAATTTCTGTATCATATGGGAGTTCTATTTCTAGTTTTTTAATGTATATTTGTTTAGTTTGAGTGAGAGAGAGAGAGAGAGAGCGAGAGCAAGCATGTGTGAGCAGGAGAGGGTCAGAGAGAGAGGGAGAAAATGCCAAGCTGGCTCCATACTGCCAATGCAGAGCCCCACACATCGCTTGATTCAACATCAGGGTTTGATTCATGTAAGATCATGACCTGAGCCAAAATCAAGAGTAGGATGTCCCAACCAACGTGCCACCCAGACACTCTTACTTTCAGTTTTTCGGGAACTTCATACTGTTCTCCAGAGTGATTACACAAGTTTGCTTTCCCACTAACAGTGTAAGAGGCTTCCACTTTCCCCACATCTTCGCCAATATCTGTTATTTCTTGTGTGGTGAACTTTAGCCATGCTGATGAGTGTGAGGCAATATCTCACTGTGGTTGTGATTTGTATTCTCCTGATGATAAGTCATGTTGAACGTCTTCTCATGTGTCTGATAGTCACCTGTATGTCTTATTTTGAAAAAAAATGTATGTTCGTATCTTTTGCCCTTTTCTTAAAGGAGTTGTTTGCTTTGGGGTGTTGTGATTAATAAGTTCCTTATAGATTTTATATCTATCTCTTTATCAGATATGTCATTAACAAATATATTCTCCCATTCCTTTTTGGTTTGTTGTTTCTTTTGCTGTGCAGAAACTTCTTATCTTGATGAAGTCCTAATAGTTCACTCTTGCTTTTGTTTACTTTGTCTCTGGCTATGTCTAGTAAGAAGTTGCTCCTTTTGAGGTCAGATTAGTTCCTGCCTGCTTTCTCCTCCAGGAGAAATGGTTTCCTATTTCACGGTTAGGTCTTCATCCACTTTGAATTTATTTTTGTACATAGTGTAAGAATCTGGTACAGTTTCATTCCTCTTCATGTCACCGTCCAGTTTTCCCAGCACCATTTGTTGAAGACTGTTTTTTTTTTTTTAACCAGTAAATGTTCTTTTCTGCTTTGTCTAAAATGAATTAACCATATAATTTCAGGACTATTTCTAGGTTTCCTATCTGATATATTTTTTAAATTATTACTTTTTACATTTTAAAATGTTTATTTATTTATTTTCAGAGAGAGAGGGTGTGTGAACAGGGGAGAAGCAAAATGAGAGAGTGAGACAGCAAATCTCAAGTAGGCTCCATGCTGTCAACAGAGAGCCCTACATGGGGCCCAATCAAACAGGCCAGGAGATCATGACCAGAGGCAAAATCAAGAGTAGGATGCTTAACTGACTGAGACATCCAGGTGTCCCCCAAAATACTTTATTTGGCAATATGATTCTTTAGGCGAACGTAAAATAAAAGCTTCCTCAGACAAACAAAATGGAGGGAGTTCCTCTACACAAGAAATACCTTCCAAGAAATCCCCAAATAATTCTTCAAGAAGAAATAAAAGAACAATAATTATGAGCATGAAAACATAGGAAAACCTTGGTTTGCAAGCATAATTCATTCCAGAAACATGCATGGAATCGAAAGCATTTGTATGTCAAAGTGAATTTCCCCATAGTAAATAATGGAAACTCAGATGATTTGTTCCACAATCCAAAACTATTTATATAAAAATGATTATAACACTGTGATATAAGGTAAAATGGGGGTAAGGGCAAGATGGCAGAGAAGTAGGGAGCTCTGTACTCTTTGCCTACCCTCATCTCTCCAACGAAGAAGGGCTGAAGCCGTTGGACACTGAACCACGAGAGTCAGAGAGGAAAAGAAACGGAGTTCACTAAGAAGGTAGCCTCGTAGGTGCATGATTGCGAACTGGAGAAGATAAAAACGGGCTGGGACACAGAGGCACAGAGGGGAGGGAGCCTCTTCCACAGAAAGCCACTGAGAGATGAGGGGAAGAGAAAGAGCAGCTGAAACTGCTCATCGAACTGTCTTTGGAGAAGAGAAAAAACGTTAGCCCTGGACAAAGAGGGATCCTATTATCCCATCTCTAACCACAGAACTTTCAGAGAAAGATCCTATCTCTACCTGTGGCACTTTCTTTGGACTGGGAACTCCATCCCAGTTGGGGGCAAGAGGAACTGCTCCTCTGCTCCCCCCACTTGATCCAGGCTAGGAAGTGGCCTGACCTGCGGGATTACATTTCTGGTGGTATCATTAAAGCATGAGGACTAAGATCTGGAAACGAGACAGGGCTTGGGACATAGAATGCGGCCCACCTTGGCTATGCCCGCTTCACAGGAAGATCAGACCGGAAAGAGAGATTTGTACTGCTTGGCTCCAGAAGGGACTGGGGCACCACCATTTTTCTCCCCATGGTGAGGTGAGACTTGCCTACACCAAACCACACCCATCCCCACTGGAAAGCTGCCTTTTTTTTTTTTCTTTTAATCCAGAGCCTGGGTCAAGACCAACATTGATGCATTGCTGTGATTAACTCTAGATCAGTTCTTGCTATTCAGATATGTTTTCACTTATCTCATTCTTATCTCTCCCCTCTGCTGGACTGGGCACTCTGGTCATTGGTTTACTTAAACATTCAATCCATTCTCTTGGTGCATATTCTACACCTCTGTAGTTGCCTTCCTTTCTTTCTCTCTCTGGAAAAGTCAGACTATATAGTCTCTTTGAGTAACATTATCTTTGTTTCTTTCTCATTGCCTCCTACCATATTCTCCTCTTTCTCTCACTGAATTAACCCTTTTAGTCTCTCTGCCTGGTCAATGTTCAATTTCACTTTCTCCCCACCGCTGTCATTTCTCTGTTTGTATATGCTTTTCCATCAGAACTGCCTCCACTTTGCTTTTTATTTATAGGTGGCATTTTTGGTTTTATGGTTTTGGACTGTCCTTTCTCTTCTGTTGTGTTTTGTTTCTCCCCTCCCCCTCTTTTGGTTTGCTTGTTTGTTTGATTTGTCAGTGTGTTTGGGTGCTTTTGTTCTCTGTGTGTCTGTCTGTTTTCCTTAAAAGGGTTACTTCAAGAAACACATCAAAGTACACATGGCAGAGAGTCTCAAATATCATTATGAATAGAAATATAAAATAATCAAAAGCACAAGAGTGACTAAAGACACCATTAAAAGAAATCCTTCTGAATGTACAGGCCCTGTACACCCAATGAGCTTACTTTAATATTGCAGAACTCTAAGGTACAGAGTGCTTAACAAACTTTAAAAACTTATAGGAGACAGAAAGCTAACCAAATTGGGAATTGGAAGAACTCTTCTCTAAAGAAATTGCAGGAGAAGTCACAGCCACATAACTCCTCAAAACAGATATAAGAATCAAAACTGAGTAAGAATTTAGTACAATTGTCATAAAAGTAATTGCTGGGCTTGACAAAGGCAAGGAGTACATAAGAGAGGTCATTTCTACAAAGACTAGGGACCTTAAAAATAATTGTGATGAATTTTAAAAACGATATAAATTAGGTGCATAATAAAATGGAGGCAGCCACTCATGAATTGGAAAGGCAGAGAGGCAAATTTGTGTTTTAAAAAACATAATTATAGAAAGAGAGGATGGTGAGAAAAAGATAAATTGATTCAGGTGCATGAAAGGCAAATTCGAGAACTTAGGGATATAATAAAACAGAGTAATATCCATATCATAGAAATTTCTGAAGAAGTAGAAAGAGATAAAAATGCTGAAGGGGTACTGGAACAATTTATAGCTGAAAACTTCCTTAATCTGGGAAGGAAACAAACATTGAAATGCAAGAGGCACAGCGAACTCCCCTCAGATGGAACAAGAATCGACCTATGACACGATATATCATAGCGAAAATGCAAAATGTAAGGATAAAGAGAGAATTCTGAAAGAAACTGGGATTAAAGGGGCCCTACATACAAAAAGAGACCTATCAGAATAGTAGCAGACCTATCTACTGAATTTTGGCAGGCCAGAAAGGATTTGCAGGAAATCTTCAATGTGATGAATAGGAAAAATATGCAGCCAAAATTTTTTTATCCAGCAAGCCTGTCATTCAGAATAGTAGGAGAGATAACAGTTTTCCCAAACAAACAAAAATTGAAAGACTTTTTCAGCATTAAACCAGCCCCGCAAGAAATTCTAAGGGAGATTCTATGAGGGAAATGTTCCAAGGAATACAAAGTACCAGAGACACCACTATAAGCATGAAGTCCAGAGAGAACACAATGACTCTAAACCCATATTTTTTAATAATAAAACTGAATGTAAATGGACTAAATGCTTCAGTCAAAAGATATAGGATAGCAGAATTCATTAGAAAACAGGATCCATCTATTTGCTGCCTACAAGAGACTCATTGCATTATTTTTTAAATTTTTAATGTTTTTTAAATTTATTTTTGAGACAGAGGATGAGCGGGGAGGGACAGAGAGAGGGAGACAAAGAATTGGAAGCAGGTTCCAGGTACTGAGCTGTCAGTACAGACCCCGACTCAGGGCTTGAACCCACGACCGTGAGATCATGATCTGAGCTGAAATCGGAAGCTTAACCGACTGACCACCCAGGAGCCCCTACAAGAGACTTATTTTCGACTTGAGGACATCTTCAGATGTAAAGTGAGGGGATGGAGAAATATCTGTCATGCTACTGGAAGTCAAAAGAAAAATGGAGGAGCCATTCTTATATCAGACAAACTGGTCTTTAAAGTTAAGGCAGTAACTAGAGATGAAGAAGGGCATTATATAATAATTACAGGGCCAATTCATCAGGAAGATCTAAGAATTATGAATGTCTGTGCACTGAATTCAGAAGCACCCAAATATATAAAATAATTAATCACAAACATAGACAATCTTATTGATAAGAATGTGCTAATTGCAGGGGATTTTAATACTCCATTTACAGCAATGAATAAATCAACTAGACAGAAAAAAAATACTAAATGAAAATGAAAATGAAAATCCAAACTTTGGGATGCAGTAAAGACATTCCTAAGAGGAAAGTACATTGCAATCCAGGCCTATTCCAAGAAACTAGAAAAAGTGCAAAAACAAAATCTAGCAGAGCACTTAAAGGACCTAGAAGCAGAGCAGCAAAAGCACTCCAAACCCAGCAGAAGAAGAGACATAACAAAGATCAGGGCAGAAAGAAACAATATAGAATTATAAAACAACAACAGTTGAACAGATCAATTAAACCAACAGTTGGGTTTTTGAAAAAATAAACAAAATTGATAAACCTCTAGCCAGGTTTCTCAAGAAGAAAAGAGAGAGCAACCAAATAGACAAAATCACGTGTGAACATGGATTTATTACACACAATCCTTCAGAAATATAAGCAATTGTCAGGGAATACTATGAAAAATTATATGCCAAAAAAAAAAAAAAAACAAAACCCTGGACAACCCAGAAGAAATGGACAAATTCCTAAATGCACACACACTACCAAAATTCAAATGGGAAGAGATAGACAAGCTGAACAGACACATAACCAGTGAAGAAATTGAAATAGTTATCAAAAATCTCCCAACAAATAAGAGCCCTGGGCCAGAGGGCTTCCCTGGGGAATTCTACCAGATATTTAAAGCAGAATTTATACCCATTCTTCTCAAGCTATTCCTAAAATTATAAATAGAAGGAAAACTTACAGACTCATTCTATGAAGCCAGCCTCACTTTGATTTCCAAACCAGACAGAGACCCAGCAAGAAAGAGAACTATAGGCCAATATCCCTGATGAATACGAATGCAATAATCCTCCAAAAGATACTAAAAACTGGAATTCAACAGCATGTAAATAGGATTATCCACATGTTCAAGTCGGATTTTCTGTGGTTACAAGGCTGGTTCAATATTTGCAAATCTATCAATGTGATACATCACATTAACAAAACAAAATATGAAAATCATATGATCTTTTTTATAGATGCAGAAAAAGCATTTGACAAAATACAACATCCTTTCTTAATAGAGACCCTAGAGAACGTCAAAATAGAAGGAATTTACTTAAACATCATAAAAACAGTTTATGAAAAGCCCACAGCTAATATCATCCTCAATGGGGAAATACTGAGAGATTTCCCCCTGAAATCATGAACATGACAGGATGTCCAATCTCAATGCTATTGCTTAACATAGTGATGGAAGTTCTAGCATCAGCAATCAGACAACCAAAGGAAATAAAAGGCATCAGAACTGGTAAAGATGAAGTAAAACTTTCACTATTCCCAGATGATATGATACTCTATACGGAAAACCCGACCGACTCCACTAGAATACTTCTAGAACTGATCCATGAATTCAGCAAAGTCGCAGGGTAGAAAATCAATGTACAGAAATCAGTTGCATTTTTATACACCAATAATGAAGCAACAGAAAGAGAATTCAAGAAACTGATCCCATTCACAATTGCACAACAAAACCATAAAATACCTAGAAATAAACCTAACCAAAGATGTGAAAGATCCATATGCTGAAAACTCTAGAAACTTCTGAAGGAAGTTGAAGACACAAAAAAATGGAAAAACATTCCATGCTCATGAATTGGAAGAATAAAACTTGTTAAAATGTCAATACTACCCAAAGTAATCTACACATTCAATGTAATCCCAATCAAAATTACACCAGCATTCTTCTCAAAGCTAGAACAAACTGTCCTAAAATTCATATGGAAACACAAAAGACTCTGAAAGCCTATATAATATTGAGGAAGAAAACGAAAACTGGAAGCATCACAATCCCAGACTTGAGTCTCTACTACAAAGATGTAGTCATCAAAACAGTATGGTATTGGCACAAAAACAGACACATAGAACAATGGAATAGAATAGAGAACCCAGATTTCGACCAACAAATGTGTGGGCAACTAATCTTTGACAAAGCAGAAAAGAGTATCCAAAGGAAAAAAGGCAGCCTCTTTAACAGTTCCTGCTGTGTAAATTGGACAGCAACATGCAGAAGAATGAAACTAGACCACTTTGTTTCACCAAAGTCAAAATGGATGAAGGACCTGAATATGAGACAGGAAGCCATCAAAACCCTTGAGAAAGCAGGAAACAACCTCCTTGACGTCAACCGCAGCAATTTTCTACTCAACACATCCCCAAAAGCAAGGGAAATGACAGCAAAAATGAATTATTGGAACCTCATTAAGATTAAAAGCTTCTGCACTTCAAAGGAAACAATCAAGAAAACTAACAGGCAACCGACAGAATGGGAAAAGATAGTTGCAAATGACATATCAGATAAAGGGCTAGTATACAAAATCTACAAGGAACTCACCAAACTCAACACCCGAAAAACGAATATTCCAGTGAAGAAATGGGCAGTAGACATGAAAAGACACTTCTCCAAAGAGGACATCCTGATGGCCAACAGACACATGAAACGATGCTAAGCATCACTCATCATCAAGGAAATACAAATCAAAACCACACTGAGATACCATCTCACACTGGTCAGAGTGGCTAAAATCTACACATCAGAAGACTATAGATGCTGAAGAGGATGTGGAGAAACAGGCACCCTCCTACACTTTTGGTGGGAATGTAAACTGTTGCAGCCACCCTGAAAATCAATGTGGAGATTCCTCAAAAAATTAAAATAGAACTCCCTTAGCAATAGCACTGCTGGGGATTTACCCAAGGCATACAGAAGTGCTGATCCATAGGGGCACATGTACCCCCAATGTTCATAGGAGCCCTTTCAACAGCTGCCAAATCAGGCAAGAGTCTAGATGTCCATCAAATGGTGAATGGATCAAGAAGATGTGGTTTATGTATATAATGGAATACTACATGGCAACGAGAAAAAATGAAATCTGGGAATTTGTAACAACGTGAGTGGAACTCGAGAATGTCATGCTAAGTGAAATAAGTCAGGTAGAGAAGACCAGATACTATATGTTTTCGTTCATATGTGAAACAGGAGAAACTTGTCAGAGGACAATGGAGGAGGGGGAGAGGAAATAGTTATGAGAGGGAGGGAGGCAAACCATAACAGATTCTTAAATATGAGAACAAACTAAGGGTTGATGGGGGTGAGGCAGAGAGGAAAAGGGGAGATGGGAATGAAGAAGGGCATTTGTTGTGATGAGCACTGGGTGTTATATGGAAACCAACTTGAAAACAAACTATAGATTAAAAAAAAAGTGGAGTAGGAGAAAAAAAAGACTTTGATACGTATTGAGATTAACAATAAAAGACTTTTAAAAAGACAAAAGTCAGGATAGTGCAACAGGGATACCTATTAGTTTCTTTAGCTCTTATAATTGCATTCTTCTATATAGTCTCAGAGGGGATTTATTGAAAGAAACCCACTTGCTTAATGGGCATAGATAAGATCTCCTACCTCTCTCTGTAGAATTAACTTGGTCACACTGCATTAGCTCATCTGGGTGAGACTGGCTATATCATCTGATGGTGGATTCAACCAGACAAGTAGACAGAACTGCAAGAACAAAAGGGTGATTATTTTCTAACTATCTTGACTTGTTCCTCTGTTTCTGATATTTTCCATTAGTTGTTGCAAAAAAAAGTCCTCAATTTTCTTTTTATCTTTTTGTACATAGAAAAACAAAATACTTTTCTCTTAAATATCTTTGCATAACAAATATAAAAATGGGTATTTGCTTTCCATCTACTTGTGGACAGAAGATACAATTTTGCTATATGATTGAATAATGCATTTATTTTCCTGAGACTGAAATTTTACAGGAGAGCTACTGATTTTATTTTGAGGGGGCATCATTTCTGGGTTAGAAAGTAGTAGAAACAAATATCTAATTGATATTTATATTGTCTAATAAAACTGACAATGGGAGCCTTAGTATCCAAGTTATCTATTAGGGAAGGAAGTTCATGTCCCCCCAAAGTGTGAGACTTTAGTTACAACTTATGGACTCAAATCTGCCAGAGACATTAGTTTTCACTCAGTGTAGTGTGGTGTGTGGTGTTAAGCTGACCAAGAATCTGAATTCTTTAATGTGTAAAAGGAGAAAATAAGATGAAAGGTACTTCATGAGGTTTTGGGAAATGATAAAGCATTATGATAAAGCATTAGAACAATTTCTAGGATGCTGTCGGCTTCAAATAAAGGTTTGCTATTAATCCATCACCACTGTCAATAATTTTATGTTTTAAATATACACTAAGTTGTTTACTTGAAATATAAGGAATTATATTAGAGAATAGTAACAATGAGTAGAGGGGCCAGTTGCCATGCATGGTACAGACAGTATTCCCTTGTGTGTCTGGTATCTCATGTGGGCTGTTCAGCGACCCACAATTACAAAAGTGTAGCAGAAATTTCCCCATGCTCCCCCAAGTACCCTTTTGGTCTCCCTACATTCACTCAGCAAGCAGTTCAAGCTCTTCACATTTGGTGCTCACTGTGCTGGTCCTTAATTTACTTTGAGCACAAATACAGACTTTGTCAGCAGGTGTGTTTTGTAGTTTACCAGACTTTTGTTTTTATTTTTCAGATTGTTCAGATTTAATCTGTCAGTGAGGGTGGGACTTGATAGAAAGACCATAGTTTTTGATGTGATGTGTCAAAATTTTTTGTATATATGTAATAAGAAATAAAAATCATTTTCCATGTTCTCAACAATTTAGCATCCTAGATCTTAGTTTAATTAGTTTTAGAATTATTACAAAACTATAAAATATATTTGAGATTTGGAAATTCTTCCTGAAATATCCAGATATCATAACTGCCTCTGAACACTTCCCAGAAATAAGAGCAAGTATTTCCTTCCTCTTTGAAAGGGTTTTTGAATTTTGACATTTAATATGTCAAAAATTAAAAAGTTGTAAAGGTTTAAATTTCAGAAGAGAAATGTAAAAGAAAGTATTACTTATTCTCTTAATAAAGGTAAGATACATTTTGTGTTTATTGATTTTATTTACTTTATAGCTCTTTTAGAATTCTGCTGCAAATCACATTTCTATTTTTGTTTCTGAACAGACTGACCATGACCTCTATTAATTTTAAATAAGTTTAATTTGTTTGTGATTCATCCTCAGTGTCTGACAGAGAGACTGGGTGTGAGCTGCAAGATAGAGGAAGAAATAGTAAATTGGAGTCAGAAATATCTTAGTGTTGTTCAGTTTTCCTCTTTGCATCTCAGATTCATGAACAATCAATTTCTATGTGCATTAAAGCAAGTAACATTTGGGAAAACAAGTAAAGTCCTCTCTGTTAAATGGTAATGATGTGCTACATCCTATTTTTTGTCCTCTAAAATTTAAAGCAAATGGTAGAAACTTTAAGGAGATTAATTTCAACTTGGAAAAACAAGTACTAGACACAAATTGGGTGAATTGTACGTAAATCTCCACTTAATCAGGGTTGAAATAAGAAATATATACGTATTTTCTTTTTTAAAGTTCTTTTATTTATTTACTTTGAGAGAAAGAAAGAGAGAGAGAGAGGGAGGGAGAGAGAAAATCCCCAAGTAGGCTTCATGCTGATAGTGCAGAGCCCAATGAGGGGCTCAAACTCGTGAGCCGTGAGATCATGCCCTGAGCTAAAAGCAAGAGTCAGAGACTTAAGTGACTGAACCACTCAGGAGCCCCTATATATTATTTAAAGTTTATATATTTATATAAAATAATTATATTCATATATAATAGGAAGTTGTATAATGGATATATGCATATTACACCCGCAAGTTATTTACGACAACACAAATGATCAAATTAAATTCTTAAATGCATAGATAGATATTAAACTGGTAACCTAACATAATGGGTCTTATATTATCAAATGATAATAGTAACAACCAACTTTTGCATAGGTCCTGCATAATTATTACTATAGCTATTAATCATTTAAACTAGCACTATATACTATATGCTTATTCATCTATAACTGGTAATGTTGTAAGCACTTTCATCGTTTAGTCCTAACTATATGTAAGATAAAACATTATATTTATCCACTTTATCTGTATGTAGAGCAGATGGAGGAATAGTGTGTAGAGGATAAGCTGAACTCACAGCAACAGTCTGGCCTCAGAGCCTGGACTCCAACATGCTGCCCCTGGGCTTTCTAAGGGATTGGTCATTGGTGAGGACCATGGCCTGTTTTGTGGGGGTTTGTGGATTACTCCATACAACCACAGTGCCTCACAGTGTTACTCATTTTTATAGGAGAAAGGGAGTGCTAGCATTTCATATAGATTTTCCCCCAAATTGTATCATAGTTGCTTTTTAGACTGTTCTCCATTGGGGAGGGATATTGTTGACTTATAACATTATATCAACTTTAGTTGTAGAATGTTATGATTGGATATTTCTATGCAGTGAAAAGTGTTAAAATTTTCTTATAAAGAATACACCTTGGAGAGTTTTCAATATCTCTGTTGGATCCTTAGAAAAAAGAGGTTAATGAAATTCTGAGATCTACCACAAAAATTCTAGAAGAGTGATATATATGTATAGTACTTGATTCATCTTTTGTGGTTTCGTAGGGCAATACCTAAACAAATTTACATGCTTATTGGTAAAGGATACTGTCAAAAAGTAAACTCATGATGAACAATGCAACCTCACTATATGTTATAAGTAACATAATTGGGTTCTCTCTCTCTCTCTCTCTCTCTCTCTCTCTCTCTCTCTCTCTGTCTCTCTCAACATTCATTTAAGTGGGTCATGTTCCGTGAGTGATCCATTAACCCTGAAGGTTTCTTAGGTTGCCCAAGTGAATTTTCATGGAGAGCACCAGTTGGGTGGCTAACCACACTTGGAGGACAGATTTCATCCTGGTAGGAATTTTCAGTGAATCCAAACACCCAGTTCTCCTGTGTTTGGTCATTTTTGTGGTTTTCCTGATGGCTTTGTCTGGAAACATCATCCTGCTCCTACTGATACATTCTGATGCCCGTCTCCACACCCCTATGTACTTTTTCATCAGCCAGCTATCTCTCATGGACATGATGTACATTTCTGTTACTGTGCCGAAGATGCTCATAGACCAGGTCATGGGCGTAAACAAGATCTCAGCCACAGAATGTGGGATACAGATGTTTCTCTATGTGACATTAGCAGGTTCAGAATTTTTTCTTCTAGCCTCCATGGCCTATGACCGCTATGTGGCCATCTGCCATCCTCTCCATTACCCCATCCTCATGAACCACAGGATGTTTCTCCTCATAGCATCTGGCTGCTGGTTCCTGGGCTCAGTGGATGGCTTCTTGTTCACTCCCATCACCATGACCTTCCCCTTCTGTAGATCTCGGGAGATCCATCATTTCTTCTGTGAGGTCCCAGCTGTATTGAAACTCTCTTGTTCAGATACCTCTGTCTATGAGATTTTCATGTACCTGTGCTGTGTCCTCATGCTTCTCATTCCTGTGACAGTAATTTCAGGCTCTTACTATTTTATCCTCCTCACCATCCACAGGATGAATTCAGCAGAAGGCCGGAAGAAGGCCTTTGCCACTTGTTCTTCCCACATGACTGTGGTCATCCTCTTCTATGGGGCTGCCATTTATACTTACATGCTCCCCAAGTCCTACCATACACCGGAAAAAGACATGATGGTATCTGTCTTTTACACCATACTCACTCCTGTGCTCAACCCTTTGATCTATAGTCTAAGAAATAAGGATGTTATGGGAGCTCTGAAGAAAATGCTGAATGTAGAACCTGTCTTTCAAGAAACTATAAAATAGGAAAACGGCATTGTTTTTTCTTCTCTTTACACATTGTAAGTTCAGAATTTTATGTCAACTGTATTCCTTAGAATATTATACCATGGTGTCTTATCTCATCTATACATTTTTTATTTATAGAATTGTCTACCTGTACTATAAAACTCTTCAAGTTTCTAATTCTTCTCCTTTCAAAATATATTATATAATTACATTATATTGATGTTATATTTACTGAAGTTGATAACTGTACCCTGACTCTGTAGAACTTCCATATTTTTAAAAATACATAATTAAAACATTTAAAGGAAAATATCATATGAATCTATGTCATTTATTTTAAACTGAAGGAAGAAGAAAGGTAATAATGAAAAAGAGGTGAAAAATATTAATAATTGTTGAGCCTGAGTATAATGTATTTGGAAATGGTTTAAATTTTCTGTAAGTATATAATTATTTCATAGAAACAGTCAAAATATCAGTCTTCTTCCCTTTTTTTAAGTTCGTATTTTGTTTGCTGGTTGTAAGTGACAGTATCTTATAAAACACACTCATTTAAATGTGATGAATTATTACTGGGACAATCCTGTTTCTTCTTACCTTGTATTATCCTTAATTTGCTAGACCAAAATAATGCACACCAAATGTACCTGGTCGAAAACTGAAGGTATCTAGTGGTTGAAAGGCCCATCAAATGGTAGGTTTTGCATCCCTACTTGTGTAAGAAACTGTAGGAAAAATATGAACTCAGAATGGAAGCCTTCCTTCCATTTAGAAGAGATTCCCTCCTTGAAGTGACATTTGAGGCAAGTTTTGAAATATGTAATTAATTAGGAAAAAAGGAAGGAATTAAAAAAAGGAAAAAGAGATAAGAGAGAAGCAATATATCAAATATTCACTCATTTATTTATTAAATATGTATCTTATAATATCTTATAGTTCAAAATAATACCTAGATGCAATGAAAATCTTAATACCACATTGTTGCTGCTTTGAAGGAATTTCAACCTGCATAGTTTGATATGTAAGGAAGTGCTATGCTGTAAATAATATCCCTTGATGCTCATGTGAAAGCGCACAACTCATAATGACACATCTGTTCTACCTGTGATACACAAATTTGTTCAAATAATAAGGACTGATATAAGAATCTGGAAATCATTGTTGAATGTTGCCTCTCTGATGAGTATGAGAGGCTGGGACAGAGGAGGCTTTCTAAAGTGCAAGATACCACAGAAAAGGCACAACACGTTTAAGGTTCATATGGTTTGCCAGAGTCCAGCTCCTGCAGGTCCAGAGGTCCCCCGAAGGATGTCGGTGCAGGCCAAAGAGAAAGTGGGAGAGCCTTGTGTTTTCTTTCTGATCCCCAGACAAGCACTCCTGCCCATCAGGCAGGCGTCTTCATCTTGTCTGGTTCTCAAGGTTTATTTATGGCAAAAAGAAAGGGCAGTAAATGATTTCCAATAGATAAGTTTTACAATTTTAGCCACAGGCACTCATGGTGTCATAGATATTTTTACAAAACCTCAGGTCTAGCCTCAAGGAAGCATCCTTTAACCAAGAGGCAAACAGCATTCTTTAGTAAAGGTCAGTTTTTTATGAGTAAGGGTCATTAGGCCATTTATAACTCTAAGAGA